>QGOA01004925.1:0-21026 GCA_003313075.1 Termitomyces sp. MG16
TTCGCCGTTGTCGAAGGCAGCGTCTACTTCAGCACCACCTCCACCGCCTCCACCAGCTTCAAAGCCTCCACCAGCTCAGCCGAAATCCACTGCACCGGACGTCCCACCGGCTCCGGTTGAGTCAGCGAAGCCATTTGCTGCAGGGGGTCTTCCAAGCTTGGACTTCTCACCACCAGAACCCTCGGAAAAGCAGCAAACGACTGGTGCGCGCTCGTCGAAGGGTTCGCTGTCGAGTGCAGAACGGCAGCGGAGGTTTGTTGGTCGGGTGGTTTTGGCAATGCTGACAGCTGGCCTTGTTGTAAATACTATACATATGGGCCGTGAATGGGATGAGGAGGAGCTCAAGATGAAGAAGATGGTACGTTTTCTGTTTTGTCGAACCGAGGTCTTACTTCATTTTACTTGTACCTAGACGATTGAGAATGCACCTTCAACGCGGTGGGGACGTACAAAGGAACGGTTTATTGATATATTCGATGTGCGTTTGCTCAAGTTCTGTCTTAAGCTATCAGTATCGACACACAGTCTAGTATTTCAACAAACCTGCCTGGCCTGAGCTCCTTCCACCGCCTTATCCTTCACCCCAGCAAAAGCCATACACTCTCCTTATCTCAATTGATGATCTTCTCGTGACTTCAACATGGGACGTTAGTAGTTTCGACGTATTTTACAATGATTGTCCCTAACTTCTATTTCAGCGCCAACATGGTTGGAGAACTGCTAAACGGCCAGGTGTAGATTATTTCCTGGCCTACATTTCACAGTTTTATGAAGTTGTGATATTTACGACACAAAATTATTACGTTCGTCGTCTCACCTTATTTCCCCTTTTTGCCCTGCGATTGACGAAATATCTTCCAGACCGCTCTTCCCGTATTAGAAAAACTCGACCGTTACAATTTCTTCATCACTCACCGCCTCTTCCGTGAGGCCACCCGCTCCATCAACGGGAAGATCGTCAAGGATCTCTCTTATTTAAACCGTGACCTGTCCAAAGTCGTCTCCCTCGACACCAACCCCGAACACGTCTCCACGCATCCTGAGAACGCCATCGTCATCCCGAAGTGGAAAGGTGACCCCAAGGATAACGGTCTCGTTGCCATGATTCCCTTCCTTGAGTGTACGTCTCCGTCTCCATTGTCATTCAAAAGCTAATACCGGCACTCTTTATAGCCATCGCGATCTACCAGCCACCAGACGTCCGCCCCATCCTTCAAGCTTATCAAGGCAAAGACATCCCTCTCGAATACGCAAAACACGAGGCAGAACAAAAAGCCAAACATATCCAAGAATGGAAAAAGAAGAAAGGTATCCAAACATCTTCCTTCTCTTCCCTCTTTGGCCTTTCGTCCCAGCCGTCACATCCGGCATCGAAGAGCCACCCTGGGATCCCACCGACGTACCTGGAACAGAAGAGACACGAGGCGCAGTTGCAGTATAGAGAGGAACAGAAGTATATTGCTGATAATAAGGAGAATTTGGAGAAGCTGTTGGCACAGGATCAGGCAGCGGCGCAGCAGGAGATGCCCGGGTCATTGTGGGAGGCTTTTACGCAGATGCAGGGGAAGAAAGAGAAGGAGGGCGGAGAGACACAGGAGTTGGAGAAGGGGAAAGAGTTGGAGAAGAAAGCGTAGGAGAGTTTCGTGGAAGGTTCTAAAGGTATCTACAGATAGTATTGATCTATCGTTTATTGTAATATTTCAGCATACAATCTTTCGATTACAACTCACGGCAGATAGATGTATCACCAGCGACTGAGCTATTCATTCGAAAAAAAATAGAAGATTCCTCATGTATACTTAACTGCCGGTACGAATCATAAGGAAATAAAAGCACCTATATACCAATTCTGTAATGAATATGCAAGAGGGGTATTCAGATGGATAGGTATAGAATTCCGGAAGAAGGTATAAAGAGATCAAAGGTATTCAAAAGAATGATGTAGGTATCAATAGATAGAAACAGATGGAAAGTGGATCAACGCCGCGAAACTATGGTACGCGCAGGAGGGCGGGTAAGAGATGGACGAGAGGCTAAACGTTTCGGTGCATCTCCAGGCACAGTTTGAGCCGGAGGTGGGGCGAGGGACATGCGTTTGGGAGAACGAAGCTTGGGTGCGGATTTCTGTGTTAGAGCTGTCGTAGATGAAGAAGGAAGAGAGGGACGGAGGACATTCGTCTGTATCGCGGCGAGGGGAGCACGTTTGACCGCAGCAAGGGACTTCGGCTGGGTCTGAGTTTGTGAGGCGGGAATAGATGTTTTGGACTTGAGGGGGGCTTGGGAGGTAGACTTGAGAGTGGATGTGGTTATGGACTCTGCTTCGGCTGAGTTGGGTGCAGATGCTGGGATGTGGAGGGACTGCTTTGGAGCTGCCTTGGGTACCGCGAGAGATTGTCTGGTTGTCCCGGAAACAGGCACCCTAGGAGCGACACTCACCTTAGCGAGAGACTGCCTTGGAGCTGCCTTGGGTATAGCGAGAGATTGTCTGGTTGTCCTGGGAGGTGTGGCAGATACCTTCGGTGCAACACTTGACAGAGGGAGAGACTGCCTCGGAGCTACCTTGGGTACCACGAGAGATTGCCTGGTAGGTCTGGAGGATGCGACAGACACCTTAGGAGGCACATCACTCGACTGAGGAAGAGACTGCCTTGGAGCTGCCTTGGGCACCGCGAGAGATTGTCTGGACGTCCCGGAAACGGGTACCTTAGGCGCAACACTCACCTGAGCGAGAGACTGCCTTGAAACTGCCTTGGCTGTAGCAAGAGATTGTCTGGTTGTCCTGGGAGGTGTGACAGATACCTTCGGCGCAATACTTGATTGAGGAAGAGACTGCCTTGGAGCTGCTTTTGGCACCGCGAGAGATTGTCTGGTTGTCCGAGGAGGTGTGACAGATACCTTCGGCACGACCTTCGACTGAGGAAGAGACTGTCTTGGAGCCACTTTGGGAACAACGAGAGATTGTCTGGTCGGCCTGGAGGGTGCGACAGACTGAGGGAAAGACTGTCTTGGAGCTGCCTTGGGTACCACGAGAGATTGTCTGGTTGTCTCGGAGACAGGTACCCTCGGTGCAACACTTGACTGAGTAAGAGACTGCCTCGGTGCAGGTTTTGGTGCTTGGGGTGGGAGTGATTGCCTCTTAACAACTTTTTTCTCGATCGTAGCGCGAAAGGCAGTGGCGGTCGAGGTTGCGATGGACGCGCGTGGACGAAGCTTTGGTAGAACGGTGGGATCGGAAATTCGAGCGGTTGGTCGCCCGGGAGGGGCGGTCTTAACGGATGCAGATGGACGGGGACGTAGGGCTCTAGTGGTAGGAGCCACTTTACTTGTGGATTGTCTTCTTAGTGGTGCTGACTCCTTCGAATCGACTGACGCAGTGATTGGCTCGACAACGGGTGCAGGAAGCGGGCTAACATCTTTAGGTGGCGAAGACGGTGGGGGAGAAGACGGTGGGGGCGAGGGCGACCGAGATGCTTCCCCAATAGGATCCGGACTTTGACCGTACATGGCGTAAACCGAGTACATCTGATTGAGAATAGCGTTTCCGACAGTCTCCACGAGATGTTCCCGAGGTTCTTGAGGTGGTTCCGCCGTAATAGGTATAACTTCGTAACGCCACCCTAAGCATTTAAGTCTCGAGCTACCAGGAAGGCATTGCTCGTCCTCGTAATTATACTCCCCGCTGTCATCAAAGTCAGCAAAGGTTCGGTCGTTCTCTCCACCATCGTCGACCTTCATGGAGAAATCGGCAATGTTCACAGGCGGCGGTGGATTTTCTGCCTCCATTTTGGCCTTGCGAGCTGCCCAAAAATCGATCATCTCTTGCGTAAGCTTCCATTCGTCCGAAGTGTCCGCCTCAGTAGGAAAATCTGAAGGCCAGTCTGAGTTCAGTTTCGGATATTTGTTAGCTTGCTTTCCGTCAAGCCCAGGAAAGTCGGGGTCGTACATAGAGTCTACAGACTCAGAAGCCACAAGAGAAGAGGAACATGCGTTGAAATCAATCGTAAGAGGAACCGCTTTCTCCAAGAACGCCGGGAACTGATAGGGCTTTTGAATGATTTGAGATCGGTCAAGGATATGTTTCTCGGCTTCTGAGTCCGGAGAGGCTTGTATGATTTGGACGCTCGGAACTCGAGGGGGTGTAGCCGAAGTCTCTAGTCCATGTTCACGCATCAGAGATCGAAGTGTGGCTTGCATCTTGTCAAACTCAGCTAGGTCCTTATTAAATTCCTCGGTGAATTGTTCAACACGAAGCAGCTGCTGTCCCCGATCTACGCTGTCCCGCCAGTCGGCGCATCTGATACGTCCCTCATTGGAAAGAAGAGAACTAGCCACCTCAGAAGCACGCATTGACGCAGGAGAGAATGAGAATAGCTCGTAGGGCATTTCAGCCATGTTGAAAGGACCGCAAGACGTGTAGATAATACCATCTGAGCTCCGCTGTCTCTTACGTCCATGTTCCTTAGAGTTCGAAACGAAGTTGCCGATACTATGATCCGAACTCGAGCCCGCCATAGATGCGCCACTATCCTCCGCATATGCAACGGCGCAATCTTCGGTATACTTAGCCTTCTCAGTGGACAAAGCAGCAGAATCGTGTGCTTCAGGCATAGAGATATTCACTAGATCATCCCGCATCTCTTGGACGTTCAACAGATTATCTTCTTTGCTTGCAAATGAGGAAAGCAAGTCCGTGAGAGAGAAGGTATCGTTTGCTCCATGTGAGTCATCAATAGCGCTAACGGTGGTCAAAGGTAGACAATCGTGCTGCTGCGGTATTGAAACAGACTTAGCCTGGACACTGAGCTCTTCTAGAAAGATTATGGGAGTAGACAGTTCCTCGCTTTTGGGTGGCGCTAAAGGAGAATTGAAAGTACTTGTTAGACCTAGAGCTTTGTCGGGTTTTTCCGGCGCTGCCAAGGATCGGTCCAAAACGCATGCATTAAGCATGAGTTCCTCCGGGTTGAAAGAAAGGAACTCAGATTCGCCATCTCCAGATATGTCCTTCAGAATCACTTCCATGTCCTGATTTTCCAGTAGATTTTCTTCCGGCTCACCAGAAAGTAGAGCAGGGAGAGAGAATGTGTCATTTTCCAGAGAAAACCCACTAGCGTGCTCTACGATCGCCTCGGGCAAAGTGCGCTCGACGCGATCTCTGGACGTAGGGAAATCCATGCTAGTAAGAATGACGCGGTCAGCCACCGGCCTGAACATCTCAAAATGCGAGAAAGAGTCATCTATAGGGCGATCCCGAGTATTACAAGAGTTGGCACCAGATAATCCCACGTCATGTAAAGTAAGCGGGACCACGGGCCTATTGCAGTCTTGTGTAGTATTGGGCGAGCTGGAAGGAGGTGAAGTGGGAGAGGGTACTGACTGTGGAGGAGTTCGATCGTGTGTAGGAGTAGGTAACTTGTTGACAAGAATGACCCATTTCTTTTTGTGGTTGGGAGACGGAGTCTGGATGAGAGTCCTTTCCTCATGTAACGAGACTTCGGCAGACCCTTGCAAATATATGTCGTTGACGACATTAAAGTCATGGGAAGCATCAGGAAGAAGCGAAGAGGCAAGAGCAACGACGAAGGTGACAAGACCCGCGAGGTCACGTATCCACCTTGGCAGTGTATCGGTTGCCACAAGGTTACCCAGCATCGAAGGAAGACTTTCCCGGATGATGATGGCATAAAGCACAGCACATGCAAGTTCTCTGATTGATGAGGCGCTGGGCTTTCTTACAGGAAACAGGACTATCGAATCTTAGATCCAAAGATTATTGATGGGACATAAACTGAGTGAACGAAGTACCTCGACAATAGATAGTCAATCGAGATGTTAAATCTCGCAGATTGAAGGAGACCTGAGCCGCATTAGCAAGGATGTTGAATGAGAAGGATGTGCGGTGTGTGAACCATGATATAGATGAAATTTCGACTGCAAGATGAGATGTCAGCCACGGATCGAGCTTCTCCATAGTGACGACTAGAATCCACGGGAACATACGTTGGTTACCTTGCGGGAAATGTTCGAATAGGTACTGGCCGGTCAAGAAGCCACCAAAAATGCAAAGCA
Source organism: Termitomyces sp. MG16 (assembly GCA_003313075.1). Taxonomy (NCBI): domain Eukaryota; kingdom Fungi; phylum Basidiomycota; class Agaricomycetes; order Agaricales; family Lyophyllaceae; genus Termitomyces; species Termitomyces sp. MG16. The sequence goes on from QGOA01004925.1 coordinate 6,067, forward strand.
CGTCCGCAACCGATAAACCGGAATATTTTGCCATTGCCAGAGAAGTAGATAGGAGATTGTCCAGGGCTGGGGAGCGGAAGTGCGTCAGCAGCCACAAGGAGGAAAGGATAAGGAGTAAATGGTCAAGATAATCGTCGAGAGACATAGTAAAAGTGTGATGTAGTGTTATCCGGAGAACAGATGAAGACAGACAACCTGCTGTTTCGGATGGCATTTTGACTTCATGAGGCTGACGATATCGATAACAAAATGGAGACGTTATTTGAAATATTCCGAAAGGCTTGAAGAGTAGCCAGATTCTGTAGAATTTTTAAACGCGATGAGTTGTTCAACGTTTCAACCTTCGATTGTATTGGCAACAATTTGATGTCCATCGCGGAATAAGCAAGGGAACGTAAAACGAAAGAAGGTTTGTCAGCCTGATAAGGCATCATGCATCAGGGATTTTTCCGATATTAATTAGCTTGCTCACCAGAAGGCTCTGCCTCCACTGATGTTCTCCTTGTCCAACTCCCCCAGCTCCGTACTCACACGCTCTTTGAGCCATCCAAGCTCTCCATACCCCTCCCCCATCCTCACTCTCAAGCCGCGCAATGTATCCTTGGGTGGGACCACATCCCCTCCTTCAGTCATACCCGTACCCGTACCCATCCGAATACACGCTCCCACTCTCATGCACTCCCTTGGAATGAGCGTCTGAACAACTAGGAGCCAATCGTGCGCTATAACCTCTGGTGCGCCGTACATATGTTGTATGGACGGACATTGGGTGTGCGACGATAATCCTATAAATGTTAGGAAGCGACCTACGACAAGGGAATGAGAGCATGGTAGAGATTTTGCGCGACATGTTAAGGATCGAATGAACATTTCACATTCAATTGCAATGTGTCCCTTAGAAAAACTTCCCTCCAGGATCTCTGACTGAAAACAAATTTATGCACCAAGTGTGTGTCATGCCTTTCTGTAAAAGCCATAATGCATAAAGGATTATTTGGCTATCTCAGCTTTGATCCAACGCGCGAACATGTCCACAGTATATCCAAATTCTATTCTCAGTGCACGTTTCTCGTCGCATTGTTGTGATTGCAAGTTTGGTAACGTCTCCATATCTTCACGTCTCTGCAAGTCTCTCTCCTCTCTTCGGACGGTCCTTCCTGCTCCTTGGGTTTCTTTGGTATACCGAGTAATGACATAAATAGATGTTTCCAGTACTACATGTGTGGTATACTTGGCATAAAAATCGCATATATGCATATATTGAATCGAGTTCCATGGTCAGAATGCAGATATCATGGTGTCTCTACATTCACGGTGTGAAATGTCATCCCATATGGGGCGAGCCTGACAGTCTGGTAACGTTGCAAGTACTCGACTAGTCTGTTGTCACCTTGACTGCGTGCCAACTCAAGAAATGTCTTCCCTCCAACATCCTCTACCGTCCTATCCCATCCGCAGTCAAGCAAAAGTTTCATTCTTTTCCGGTCCGCATGGGTTTTATGCCTTTTTAATGCACGGTAGAGTGCATAGTGACTTGATATTTGGGCCCCTTGAGACAGAAGGTATGTCACCATTGTATGAGAATTGTCCGAACTTCGATTGGCATGGGAGTTGAAGAACAAATTATCCATGGCAAAGTCAAGCGCTGTACATCCGGAGCGCGTCCGCGCAGAGATCAGAGCTGGCTCTTGTTCAGCAAGGGCAACGGCCACATCCAGATTGCCTGCGAAGGCCGCATAATGCAAAGCGGTCCCACAAAGAGAATCACGATAATTGAGGTCTATTCCTCGATACGCCAATTCACGAAAGTCTTCTGCATCCCCGTCAAATATACAGTTGAACAAGAGTTTTGCAATCCGTTCACTGCCAGGTTGAAATAAGTTTGGACCGCCTAAATCCAGAAGCCGCCGAGACAGGACATGATGCCCGTCTCTGCGTTCAGCCTCATAAGCTTGGAACAGTGCATCCCTTATCCGTTCTTGCCAGTCCTTAAAACCAGTGGTAGACTCGTCTAGCAAAGTTTCGAGACGAAAAGTCTTCAAAAAAGTTTTAATCAGTCGGCCATATTTGTTGCTTTTTTCCACCTCGTCCTCCATGGAAGATGCTGAATACGTCTCTCGCAACCTTGATATGTAATATTCGATTGTAGAGAGAAGATAGCTATTTCCCGAAAGATATTTAGTGGGAAGATGGTCAAGTAAAGACAATCCATCAAGCAGGCCACCAGTCGCCTCAATGACAACTTGCTTAACAGAGTAGTTAGATGAGTGGTTGAATATCCAAGCGAAGGAGTTGTGAGTGAGATGATCAGGGAAAACACGTGATTGCTCAAACACTCGATAGTGCTCTGCCTTTCTTAAAGAACCCTTTGGCCATCGTGGTCGCCGCCATGGCTTCAAGGAAGGAGTCAGCTTACGCCAAAGATATGGCATGTGTATACTGTAGTATCTAAAGCATACCATAGTAGTTCTGTTGGATAGAACATGAAGGGGATGCGGTAGGGACAAGCAATGTCCAAAGCGGGAATCATGGAAGATCCAAAGTAGAAGACAAACGTGAGAGCAGTGATCACAGCGACGATTCCAGATATTGGACGGGACAACTGTGAAACATAGAGAGCTAGTCCAACCAGAAAGATAGCAACTGAGCAATGTAGGATCAATGGGAGACTCTCAATAATATCACCGAGCTTATATTTCACAAGTCCATCAAAGCGGAATTGGCGGATTAAGGCACGGGTTTTGGCGCCACCAGGAACAACTGCAGTATATGCCTATTCACTTGTATCAGATGACTGTGAGACCAAGATAAAGGGAGTGTACAAACTTGGATCCATTGTTTGGCCAGAACAGACAGGAGGGCAGTTGATAATGAGAGAGCGAGGCTGGTAAGAAAGAGTCCATTCACCCATACATCTATGGAAGTGTGCGTCTGGCTTTCGGGACCCAGAGATGCTGCAGGAACAGCATCTATCCTTGTTCTATTTCCGGCGGCTCTCAATAATTGGTTGTTTTCAATAAGTAAGGATACCGTAATCTGTGCGTTATCTGGTTGAAGCGCTTGGGATGTTTGAGCGACAAATGTCGTTACTATTGCTGAGAAGAGTGCAGCCTGGCTTGGATTTAGAAATACATTTAGGAATGTAGGTCCATCAATACTCACAAAAACAAGGAGACTGTCAATGATGCTCCGAAAGCCTTCAATAATGTCCGCATCATAACTCTCTGCTTCGTCAAGATAGACATTCCACACGCGCGCATTCTCCTTTGCTTCTTCTCCGGGTTTGTCAGGGCTGTACGTCTCTGTGTAATCATAATTACGACCACCTGGGAACTATGGGGTGAATGAATATCATTTCACAACGAAATCACGACAGTACTTAATTTAGGGATACCAAAGGTCCTAAGGCGTGACGCATGCAAGAGGTTTGCCATTGCGAGTAAAAAAAAAAGAAAAGAATGGTGATACGTGGCCGTTCTTCGGAACTTCTTCTACAAATCGAATCAAATGATGATTGTTAATTCCCGCTACTTTAAGCTTTAGTACTTTAGTACTTACTGAAGGCCAATTGAGAGATCCTGCTAGAGTGAAATCAAGGGCCTCATTGAACAACTTGGTGTCTCTCTTGGTATCGCCAAACATGAGTCTTTTCTCGGAAAAATGTCCTCCACATTGGCTGATATGTTGAAGTTAGTCATTATATTTCTTCGACAGAATGATCGAATCTATCGTGATTTCTCTTTCACGAAAATTATACTATGGAAGGATCTGCTTGCTCAACCACAAGCTGAGTGGTACGAGAAGGGTAATAGCGCTGTCGCAAGAGCACTGGAAATGAAATGTCGGCCTAGGTTCCTGACTGTTGACGATTATGTTGGTCTCCTGAACAACCCTGCTCAACCCAACCGCTGTTCCTACTGCGATTGATATAAACAAATTTTATCAGCTCCATGCCAATGATAATGGAGAATAATGTTGCACTGGTGAGGCTGCTCCATCACATTAGGACACAATCAACCTCAACCATCGAGATTCTGTGTCACTTAACCACACTCAAAGACAAAGGTTTCGCCAAGAACCGTCAAGCAGAGAGGGATTGTATTGAACCCACTGATGGTTCATTGGCTTCTTGGACATGCCATTATGAACAAGGATGATATCTATCAGCCGGATCTTTGGACTGTGAACGAGTTCAGCATTCTTCAGAAGATTCAACTTCGACCAAGCGAGATTTGGAAGACACGGCCCCTGATACGGAAAGAAACCTCGTCGAGAGAATGACAGGGCAGCCTTATGAGCTAGAATCGTAAGTTGAAAATATTTTGGAAGAAAATGATATTGAGTTGTTTTGTGACACCGAAAATATCATGTTTCTTGTTTTGACGTGGATAAATGGCACTGTCAATTGCATCTGAATTTGAGGTGGAAAGGATAGCGCAGATTATCATGGGCACCAAGCTGGTGGCTTCTTGTAAATCATATCAGAAATTATAATTGCCGTATGACAGTCTACAATCCTGCGAGGAAGCAAAATACCTGAAGAACGGGGTTGAAACATGAGAAAAGGAACAATGCTCAATGATTGTTGTAATAGTCCTGGTGACGGCAACGACATCGTGCATGACAGACAGACCAAATGGCCATATACTTGAATATCTCCCGACTGAGCCTCTATCAACCGTTATAGCTGACCTATGCGCTGCATTTTCTGCTTCACGGTTTGGTAAGCACTGAGAATAGACTGCTCATTGATGACGATCTCGGTGGTGTCCGGGCGTGCACGCGTAACACGCGATGCGATAGAAGCAGAATCTGTGTCAAAGATGATGCTGTGGATGGAGCGACACATTAGCATCTGCAACAACAGTTGGCTTGGCACAAACGCACCCGTCTTCGATAGTTTCGTCATGACATAGCAGCACAAGATCCAGATTCTCCATAATCCCCCGCTTCTCCAGCGGATTTCGAAGTAGCATGGCTAGAGCATCGTAGAAGCAATTGAGGGCGACAGAAATAAGCAATTCGTTCTCTGCCGGACCAGCGATGAAGTACATGACGATGTCGAGCGAGTGTCGGTATACGGCAAGTTTCCCATCATATAAGATGATGTCCTTCGCAGGCTGTTTCGTCTTTTGCCATAGGCCCTTCTCGAACGCGCGCTGGTCCTTTAGGGTGCGGAGGGCGGTGGGCTGGCCGTTGGGATGTGCTTTCGGGTGGTAGTACTTTGCGAGGACGCGGTTCCCCTCTGTGTCAAGGATGATGAAGGCGTCGAGGGAGTAGAGAGAGAGGTTCATGTCTGTGGGCATGACTGTCACTGACACGTTGGGTGTGGGATCGGTTGATTTGATCATGAATTTGTGATCTCGGTGTCATTACAATGTACAAGTCCACTCTCCTGGTTACCCCACACTCTTATACCCATGTCCAATGGTTCTCCGACTGCATACCTCCTCTGGGCCATTCTATCGTCTATCGTGAGTCTTGATTATGTTGGCAAAACGTGTGCTGACTCCTGCCAAGTACCTTGTCTTTCTGCTGCTCCATTTATGGTGCTATGACCGCTTCGCTTGTCTGCGCTGGAACGCTGGCCGCCAGCCTGGTGCATTCAAGCGCGTCATGACGTATGCCTTTTACTTATTTTTCTAGACATATGCTCAACTAGCAGCTAGTTATTCATACCTGGCTACTCTACCTCTTCTTGTTGTTTTCAGTGTCGCCATCACTGCTCTCAAGTTCCGAGAAGGTATGCTGCTTGTTGTCGCATGCCCCGAGCTGACGTCGCTAGGCTTTGTGATTGCTCCTGATGGCACTAGTATGTTCTATTGTTCTATTGTTGCCATCATTATGTTTCACTCCTGCAGTAACACCTCTTCCCTTCTCATTATGGACTTACCCAAGTCGGCGTTGGGTTCTTCCTCTTGACTTTATTCTCAGTGTTGCCTGGTCTTTAGAACAGTGCGTCTTTACTTTACTCTTTCCGTGCTGACTAATACTTACCCCGTTCCTCAAGTGTCACCCATCTTGAAGAACTCACGTTCTGGGTATTCCTCCTTACGCAGGGCCCAGACAAGCGGGAGTGGTTCAAGAGCTGGGAGTTCCGCCTCTGGACTTTCGGCAGCATTTTTACAGTTGCCGGCATGCCCATCACTGTCCTCGCTACAAGATTTAACATTGATACTGTGAGTCCCTGCCCCCTACGTAGTGACGCAACAAATTCTGATGCCATTAGACAACAGTGCCTCGCCTATGTATTCCTCGTGGGCTCCGCAGTGGGCACGACGACGACGCTTTGTTTCCTCTACGTTCTCGTCCGATTCCCATGGTTCATTACATATGTAAAAGCGGAAGGCGCGGAGCCGGATGTCGTGATCAGGCTTGCAATGTTTTATCAACTGAATGTGCGTCAACAATTGTGCTTCTCCCATTTATTATGTTTGTAACGTCTATACTACGTCATCGGTATCCTTTTTGTCACAGCGCATCCGCGTAGCTTTTCGCTTTTTGTTCACGTTACCACTTATGGTCATTGCTGTTGACGCCTTGCATGAGGGTAATCATCCTATCATTAACGATCCGTGAGTCGACTTTCCTACTTGTCATTCTTTGACTGATTATCCTTCATGTGTAGTTTTGCGTCCGGTAATGATCCCGTTTTTCAATTCTAACCCATTCTAATATGACCATTTTCCATCTAGACTTCCTCCTAATGATGGGCGCGGTCGGATGCACAGTGTCCAGCGCAATTACTCTCCTTGTAGGCCCCTTGCTCTTGACTCTGCCTCCTCCCTCCCGTCTCACTCCACCTCGTCCATCTAGATCTTCTTTCCCCGTTCGATAACCCGCGAATCAGGGTACACAACAAAAGCTTCTTCCTCCCTTTCCAACTCTGGCTCAACTGGCGTCCCAGGGATCAACTCAAACTATCTGCCAATGTACCAATATCGCGACAACTACCACGAAGCCGGGGAACTGAAGCCGTATGTATCCGGAACTCTTCAGCTGGAAGAGTATGAGGATCCAGCGGATGAGTTCTATGTGTACCCTGAAACACACGAAGGAGAAGGGGAAGAACCTGAGGCAGGCTTGGTGTCACCTTTGGTTTTACAATCTGCGCAGGCCAGTGGAGACGGTGGGTATGATCCATTTCCTCGAATACACCCGCGGCTGTATGGAGAACAAGGGCAGGGAGAAGGGGAGGGGAATGTCCTGGCAGCTGTGTCGTCAGATGATACAGTGTGGGAACGGAGTCCTGGTCCCGGTCCTGGTGGACGGTTGGAGGGAAGACTGAGTGCGCACCCATATCCATCTACACCTACACGCGCGAGTATGGGCTGGGGACGTCAAGTACAGATGCATGGGAAGGAGGAAAATAGAGAACAGCAACGCAGGAGTTTGGGTCTTATTCAAGTTGAGGCTCCGGGCGGGAATGCTACGACCACTTCAGAGGCGCAACCAATGCGCGGGGATGAGGGCGTGGAACAAGATGCTGTAGAACAACCAGAGGAGGTAGAGCAGCTGCAGCCTGCACAGTTAGAAATAAAATCACCTACACCGCCGAGTCCTCGAGCGCGCTGCCAGCGAGAGGCACATCGTGTATCAGCCGTAAAAAGACGGCGGCACCATTTGGGTGGACCGTTTCTACTTGATAGAAGCGAACCGCTTGATGGTCCTGCACATGAACCTGCACATGCGATACGGGAGGAAGATCTAGGAGAGGATGAAAGAGGAGGGGAGGGCTTGGGAGGGGACCATGAAGCGATGCTGGATCGTGTTTTGGAGAGACAAAGGGTACGTGCGAGGGAGAGAGAGAGGAGGGAACGGTGTGCAGAGGAGAGTGGTTTGCATCCTTATGTATGTGTTCCAGTTTCTCGTTTATGGCCGCCGAGGCTGATGTGCATGTGTTTTTCCAATCCCTTCCACTCTTTTGTGTCTCGTAAAGGTAATCTATTGGACTTCACCCATTGATTTGCACGATGGGGTGTCGAGAGGCCGTGGGTGGGACGAGAGGGGAAGGAAAGGGAGGAAACGACAACAGGGAGCAGGGTTTGTGTGATGGCTCAGGCCTGCATCCCGCAATCCTCCCCCTCTTTTGCAATCTCCATCCAATCTGCCCTTTCATTCCTTTCTTGGATGTGGACACTCCGCTTGCATCCAGGCGGTTACACTTCTTCCTCTGCGTCCACCTTCATGCTCAGCAACCATTCACCCGTCTTCGCGCCATCTACCTTATTTCTTAATTCCCTCAAAACCAAAGGTATCATTCAATCTCTTATACTTCCATTTCTCTTCATATCTGCCTTTCACCGTATCAATCTTCATCATATCATCTTCTGTCTGATTTCTTTTCCATCATCATCGTGATTGCTTTTTTGTTTTTTGATCGCTCTCTTTTGATGTCGAACTTGTATACTCAAGACCATCTCAAATGTACTTTATGTTGGACATAAATTGGATCGTGTATTTGTTTTCTTTTGCTACATTGTGTTATAGTTATGTACCAGTATACAACTACTCTCACTAATCTTTTTCGAGCTGAGCTTCATTTGCAGAGTGTCGGAGTATGTACCTCACTCCGTTTGCAAGCAACCACAGATAATGACTCTCCTCTTCGCTATCATAGCATTTCCTTCGAGTTCATGGGCGCCGCAGGATTTTGCAACGATCATGCGCCCTCGCAATTCCGCTCTACGTCCCTTCATTAGACTATCTGAGGTATTCGCTCTCACAGTCTTTGAGGCTATCAAAACCCTCTAGTGTTGGCTCGCATGGGTTGGCGGTCATTATCCGACAATTGCGCGTTGAGCCGTCGGTCTTGATAGCTTGAGATGTCATTGAGAGATCTCGTAAATGTCGTCTGAGAGTCTCTTCACGTCATCAGTACAATGGCGCGACGCGCGTTGATCAAACAATCATGGTTTCAAGAGAGAAAGGCGCCACAAATTCACTCTATACTTTGTCCAGTGCGTCTTAACAAAACTACCTTCAACTGCATTCGAAAAACACTCGAGATTAAGTCACTTTCGAAGTCACAGTCGCACCAGCTCGTACTCCTATCCTTTTGTCTTTGGTTCCACTTGACCATTGACAGTTCGATTCCTTTTTCGAAAATTGATAGAGAAAACACAGGCTTGCTTTTTTGCAGACGAATGGTACACCCTTCTCGCAACTCGTGCTTCCTTTTATCGACGTACTCACGGTGAGTTCCTTCGACCAACGTGGTCTTAGGCACGTGGTGACCTCTTTCTCTTTCAATTGGTTTGTCAGGAGTTAACGGCGTTCTAACATGTAGAACTTCTTGGAATTCCAAGAGTATTCCTGCTTCCGTCGCCTAGATCAACCTCCCGAAAAAAATCCGACCTGCTAACTCTCTTCAAGGTCTGTCTCATGCCGTGTTATATTTAGTTTTCGATTGTGGTTCCATGCGGGACAAAGGTCACTTTGCATATGAAAAATGCTCGCAGAGCTTGTGACACTGCTTCTGACCTCTCATCATGAAGACCGCGATTGTTATCAGAACTCTCTCAACTATCGCGGCGGCGTACGCTTGCACTGACGGACACCACGATCATCCCTCTGCTCGTCGTTCGAATGCCCCCTCCATTATCACACCTCCCTCGCGTCCTCTGGAATGGGGTGACATTAACATCATACATACCACAGATTCACACGGATGGTTGCTCGGACACCAGAAGTCGGCTTTTCCTGAACCAAACTACAGGTGAGTGAATAGGAGCGGAATGGGCATAAGGCTCTAATCGACGCGTCATACAAAGTGGCGACTTGGGAGAGTTCGCCTCGTTCGTTGCTCACATGAAAGAACTTGCTATTGTGAGTCAATTCGGTTGTCATTGCCCTTTTGTGATTTACTGACGCCTATGATCATACTAGCAAAAGGACGTCGACTTGTTGCTGATTGATTCTGGTGATCTTCATGACGGTGAGAAGGGGATGACGGTTCATTCTTCACCTCACTTACAGTTTGTTACCCTAGGTACTGGTTTGACTGATGGGTTCCCGCCCGGTGGCGTCGATGCTCACGATGTACGTAATGTCGTGTGCAGTCAGAGTAACTGACACTTTTCCCACTGTTAGGCGAACAAATTCTTCTCCCAGTTACCATACGACCTGCTTGCGATAGGCAAGTATGTAGTACTGTTCAATCTCTCTTAACGATTAGCTTCCTCATGTGCATTCATTTCAGTCATGAACTGTATATCTACGAGAACACTTTGGATATGTAAGCTTTTACACACACGCCTTGCCAATCTCCTTACCTATAGCACGTCTTAGGCATTTAAACTTTGCTCCCAAGTTCAAGGGGCGTTACCTTTCCTCCAACGTGAACATCACCCTCCCGGATGAGCACGGTAACATCGTTAATGTCCCCGTCGGCGGTAGATCCATTGTCCCTTGGCTAATCTATTATAAAGCACTCACGTGTAAATCGCAGAGCGATATGCCAAGTTCAAGACTCGGAAGTATGTGTGACCCCTTGTACTTCAGCGTTGTCCTCCTAACGACTCGCTTGCAGAGGTCGTCAGATTACGTCTTTAGGCGTCCTCTATGATTTTACTGGTTTCGCTGCCAACACCACTGTGCAGAAGGTAGAAGACATGGTTAAAGAACAATGGGTACGGACGTCCAGGAGCTGTTGATGTTTCCTCTATGCTGCTAATCTCTGGTCCAGTTTGCTGAAGCCATAGAGGAAGAGCCGGACTTGTTCGTGCTCGTTGGGTGGGTCTTTGTTTTTACTACTTACTTTTCGAATACTGATTGATTTCAAGTCACATGCCCGTCCAAAGAGATAACTGTATGTATCTTATTAGGCCCATTGCGTACATATCTATCTAAAGAACACTCAGGGCCTCTTGTGTTCAACGCTGTTCGTGCTGTTCACCCTTACACACCTATCCTAATCCTCGGTGGTATGTATAATCTCGTTCAAAGATCTACGCTTCCTAAGGTTATATAGGCCACACCCATATTCGTGACTGCGGTACGTCGATTACTTTGCTGACCAGCACAATATAGTGACGCTATTCTAGTGCAACTGGACGGTCGTTCGATGTCACTTGAAAGTGGACGCTACATGGAGACTGTCGGTATGATACTGTCATAAATTTATGGACCGAACATTAACCTATCCTTATTTTTGTAGGCTGGATGTGTATGTAAAAAGCCCTTCTTGTTTCATCTACCTGTTGAGTGTTTCTTTGTAGCTGCGAAACTGGATGATCACCGTGATAAAAAGAACTCTCAGTCAAAACCTAAAGATATCAAATTTTCTCGCAGGTACTTGGATCCTAACCGTGTGACCTACGAAGTGAGTAATTCGTTACTCACGTATTTTACTGTCTTCACTCGTCAACAAGTATCACACAAGAAAGGACAAAACTGCGTTCGACACCGAATTTGGAGAGTCGATTACTGCTGGCCTCAAGGCACTAGCAACTGCTTTTAATCTTGACTTCCTGTTCGGGACTGCCCCACGCGATTTCACTATCAGCCGGTACGCACCGTAGACTGCCTTTTTTTTATAGCTTATATGCGTCACAGGAATCCTTACCCATCTGAGGGCTCAGCGTTGAGCCTCTTTGCAGCAGACGTGAGCCATAAACTTAGTATGGTCAAATTTAGTTTGATGTTGATAATTCTTCTCGTTCCCCGCAGGCTCTCCCTGTTGCTCTTGCTGTCAACAACAGCCGCGCTTCAATTCCTAACTTGATTATCACCAACTCTGGTTCCTTGCGATTTGACATCTACGCTGGTCCATTCACTAAGAACGATCAATTGACCGCCTCTCCCTTCGCTGATCAATTCCTGTACATTCCTGGCATCAAGCTTTCCGTAGCGACAGCAGTCTTGGATTCCCTGAATAATCCCGGTGCTGGGACCAGGAGGAGCTTGATTGAAGCGAGGGAGGCGATCGAGTATGGACTGGGAAATGTTGACAGAAGGTACAAGCAGTGGCTTTGGGGTATGGACAGACGCCACGGCGTCGAGCAGCGCGCAGCGCAAAACCTCACTCTTGGTTATGTCACGACCGATGTAAGTCTATTCCCTTTTTCATAATGTTTATCCAATCTGAGTTATCAGTCTTGTTCTGGGGTTGGTGACGATACGCTTCATGCCCCTCTACCCTTCTTTGATGCGCCCGGCTTCATTGCTTCCAATTCCCCGGCCGTTTTGGACGACACTCCCATCGATCTGGTCTTCGTTAACTTCATTGAGTCAGAGTTGATCCGAATTCTCAATACTCTCCAGAAGGACAAGGTTTATACCACGGAAGATGCTGTACTTTATAGTCCCGTACTTGCAAGCGAAGTCCTCGGTATTTACGCTCAGTCAGCTTGGAATTAAACGATACTACCACATATATCTACCAGTCTCCTAGGGTGAGTTTAGATATACGACGGTCTCTCATTCGTAGCTCTGTTCCCTAGCGATTAGAAAGATTGGGAAATTGGTGCATTTGGTTGTGGATGCTTTTGCCCAACGGGGGCATCGAGTCTATCGCAAAAATGGATTCTCACATCAGAAGCAAGGGAACTGACTGAAAGGAAGCGTCGTCTCGGACCAGCTTTTTCCTTCTCCTTTTTATTGTTATTGTTATACGGTATTTTCTGTTGTGATCTCACAAACATGGCCAGATTACCATGAGTGTGTTAGGCTATGACCGAAAATGCACCTCAAAAGCTTTGGACAATGGAGAGGAAATGTATATATATATATATATTACACACATTTCAGGGCATGGTGAAGATTTTTGGAGAAACAGCTGTTAGAAATAGATTATATGACTTCCAACAAGTGGTTCTCCATAAAAATTTATTAATTAGGCAAACTTTTACAGAGAACACTTCTTGGAGATTATATTTCTAATAGGTGTTTCTCCAGAAATTTCTGCAATGTCCTAAAATGATGGCAACAGTGACATTGAACATCCTAAGTCAATTATCCATGTCTTTGCCAAACTTCCACTTATCATTGTCAGGACCATAACTGCACTACTGATCTAAACATTGCAGTTCTATTCCCCTCTGCTACTTATCAAATACAATCAATAAAATGTTCTTTTTGACTATTAGCTGTTATGTTGAACCTAGTGTAAGGGCAATATCTGGATGCTATGGCTCAGTCACACAGCTGGCAGAGGGAGATACAAAGTATATTAAAGTATACACTAACAATATTATAATAACTACTCATCTGGCAGAGAGAGATCTGAAGAGAACAAGTATAGAGATTTTTTATGCCAGGAATGATGCTTCTAGGGCCTCAGAAGCATGGGAAACAACTGTACAGGACAACAAAATCTCAAAGACATGAAAATAAAGCAGGAAAACTCTGGATATAAGCTATCTGCTTGCAGTGTTGAAAGAGCCACACTTGTCAGGAGTTGAGGGTGCACTCTTGCAGCATTGGCATGAGAATATTTTGGTTGTGATTTATGTACATATTACTTATGATTTTTTGTCTTCTTTATCTGCAAAGACTTGCTACTCTCCACCTTTTTTTACTGAGTCTAACTGCCAGTCATAACAGAACCACTAGTGCTTTCAATGAGATTTTGACATTCACAGGTCATTGTTTTATTGTCAGCTATAACAAACTGATGCAGTCTGAATTTGTATTATCAAAATTCTTTCAACACTTCATTATCAAGATTCTTTCGATCAGCTTTGTGGGACATCTTCTGGCATGTGTCAAAGATTGGATTTGGTGAGAGGTGCATCACATTATAATTACATAATTACAAGTTAGTGTTGCCCACATTTGTAACCAAATAAATAAGTTATGTTTTGTTGCATTCTTCTTCGATGGTCAGCTCTCCTGCCTTGCACAGCCACCCTCACATTCTCCACAGTCAGCTTTTTTTGCTCTAGCCCTCCAACAGGTTATGGGCCCTGACTGCACACAAATTCAGCACACAGTTTATTTCTTGCTCAAAATTTTTATCACTTCTGATCATGGCACCTTCTCATTATGAAATGCTTCACACATTCAATCCAAACAAGTATGATGGATCAAACTATGATGCTTGGGTAATGGAGCTGGAGATGACATTTGTTGGGCATGACATCTTGGCACACATTAAGAGTGAGGCATCTTGCTCTAGCAATTTTTCTGCTGCTGCTCTTTAGTTGTAATGGAGTTACAGATTTGTGAGAGCTTACAGTTTACACTACACAGAATCAGACCAGTCCGGTCTATTGACTATGTAGAATGAATACAAAATAAGCTGCTTAATAAGCAGCAGGTAGCTAGGTATTTATAATTATATAACTATTATTATATTATAAGAAATATAATATAATATTCGACTACTAAACTAAGTAAAAGCTATGTGGCCAATGCCACACACTCCCCAATCAGACCGAACTATAGTCTCAAAGCACCACAATGGTCAGGCCATTGGTAAGTCAGAAATGGGGGCAATTGAAGAGTTTCCAAGCTCCTGGAATGGATCAGCAGTTGTGTCATCCATATCATAGTCGAGGAGTTCATCCTTGAGTGCAGGCTCATAGGAAGTGTCTGATAGCCCTGCCAGAGGCAGGAAATTGTCATAGTCCCATAGCAGGGACAGTGTAATGGTGGGGTCAAAAGTCAGCCCTGGAGTAGATGGTTGGAGATCAGGTAGATCCCTATCGTTGGATGAGTACTGGCATGTCCAGATTTTTTGGGCGTAAATGTCTTGCCCAATGAGGAGATACATCTCCTTGGTGAACGCTTTGTTGAACGCATGATGACTCTTCTGCTGCTGGAGCATCAGGCATTGGTGATTGCCAATGGTGGCCTCATGCCACCCATTCCACTAAGCAAGAGACTGAGGTGTCCCATAGTGATCGAGGCGTTGCAGCCTCTCATTGTCAATGGCAGCCACCTCGTTGTAGAGCCGGTGATAGGCTTCTACTCGGACTGAGCGCATCAAGGGACATTATAGGCCGACCAACACTTGA
>QGOA01004928.1:0-13754 GCA_003313075.1 Termitomyces sp. MG16
TCTTCAAAGTTATTTAATTAACCAAGCCTATCGACTACTGCAATGATCTATTTCTCAAACGGCGTCGGGCCTATGTATTTTATGTATTTTGGTTCTTCTTATACGAACGTTCAAATCACTCCATGTTTTGCAAAGCTGTTCGAAGCAACTTTGTTCTTCAGAGTCTTGCGGAGGCAACCGACATAGAACATAGCGCTGGAGCCTACAGTACATTAAGTGAAAACTTAGATATTGAACCATGTAAATGTGTAGACTTGAGGTACACTGAAAACAATACAAATTGGTGAGCACTGCGCCCTCCCGATCGAAGGGAGAGAGGAACTGATGAGTCTTGAGACGCCCGAGAGTGAAGGACGCGGTTGAATAGAATAAACCCGACAAAACTGTACCGTAAATTCAACTAGTTGAGGGGATTCTAAGTATTTACCTGACAACGTGGAAAGCGGTGATACCCGGGCTTGCTTTGGTGAACTTCTCTGGCTTTCTCTGGTTCTACCCTCTTGCGTCTAGTCCAACTAACATACTGCTGGTGTAACGCGAGCTTCCTCCAGCAGGTAGCTGTCAAATTTCTCGACAAACTCTGAACCACTAAGATTCCTGACATGGACACAATTGGAGGACGGCAGACTACGAGGACAAAGATAAATTTTTTTCCCAACTACTCAGGCTGAAAATGACAAAGAAGATTACACATCAAAAGCACAGCTATCACTAGAAATAAATGAAGTATGACTAGGTGCGAAACCGTTGTTAATCGTATGACTGAACCTCACACAGCAGATTCTTGCAACCTCGAGTACATATCCAAATCTTCGAGAAAGCGTAAAAACTCTTCTTCGGATATCCCTTCGGGCTGCCCCGTGTCTATGTTTGATTCTCCAGACAGATTTTCTTCCCAATGGGACCACTCTAGAGATTGATCGGACAAATCTTGTTCTCTCGGCGTTTCAGTAGGAGTTTGTGCGATCGCGCTATCTTGCGGCTGGACTTCGGTTTGCCAGACGACTGCATTGTATGACCCGATCCCATGGTCCTCTCTTACATCAGGAGGTAAACGACCAATGGTGGGAAGGCCGTCTCGTTCCACTGGTGTTGCCCTCAACAGTGCGGTGTCTGACAATTCATCATCTGTTCTCACGACTTGACTCGGGAAAGGAAAGTACGACGCTAGACTTGAATATTCGGGGACGTTCCTAGATACTGCTTCTAAGATATCGTCCAGGCTAGCTGTCTCCCTCCGCTTAGTCAGACTCACGATATGATTCACGGGAATGCTTACGCTGCGTCTCCGCATTTGGCTCATCTGTCACTTCCATGTCGCCCTTACGCTCGAGATCTTGGAATGGTTCAACCTGCGGTTGCTCTACTTGACTGGTGCCGAATAAATCATCCATATATATTGGCACTGAGGTACCGTCATGACTTGAATATCCCATAGCAGATCCAAAGCTAGTAGGGACCTTCTGCGATAATGATGGCGACGCAAGTACTCCGGGTGGAACCAGGACCGGAAATTGTGGAAGGTATGTCATCGAGATGGGATTCTGCAGCGTTTTCTCTGTTCGTTGCGTTACACTTGGGTACGAGCTTAATACCGAGTATGTTGTCGAAAATGGAGCAACCGGAGTGTTCTTCGTTGTCGGTGTGTCTCCTGCATTTGCCTTTTGCATTTTCGTTTTTCGCTTATCAGACAGCTGCGTGAATCGAATATTGAAGTCCGCATCCTCTACCATGTCACGCTTTCTTTTGGGCAGTCGGGAGTGTTCGATCACTGGTTGTCCTTGAATATCTACGACACCGTTACATATGCCCGCAGATATGAAACCGTTGTCTCTTGGTTTCTCCGTGGTGGAATATGTATCCTGCAGTCGGACAGACCCTTCCGTTGTTGGATACCAGGTTAATGGATGACCTGATGTTGAAGCATCGCGTTGTAAGTTTTCCCTCAGTAAAGTGGTTTTGCGCAAAGCTCTTGTGTTAACCCGTCGCCGTTTAGCTTCCCGAGGTGATGAACTTACTTGTATGGAAGGTGATGAATGCTGACCAATCCTTGTGCCGAGTTCTTCATCTTCCTGATCACGCTCGCGTTTGGGAACTCGTAGTGGCACCATTGGTGAGAGCCACACTAGGTTCCCAGTGTAAGCGGCTGGATGTGGAGAGACTTGGCTACCATCAACGACTCTCGGATGATCATCATGGATCTTGGTGCGAGGCATTGAATACGACTTCGAAATTGAACTTGATATCGAAGTGGAAGGTTGTGACTTGTCAATCAACTCTGACGGAATCTGAGACGTTGGTCTTGAAGAAAAGCTTCCAACTTGGTCATTTGATCCTTGTTCAAGTACCGCGGGCTGAGTATACAACGGCCGAGGACCCAGTGGCCCGACACCCAAGCCTCGGAATTCCTGAGCATGTTCGGCACGTTGTGACTGTTCTTCTTCAAGAAGCTGGTACGAGTTCAGAAGCCATCGAAAAACCTGCATTGGATCGTCAGAAGTGAGCCGGATATATTCTGTGTCCAAAATCGAGTTCGAGTAGTCATCCGCCATTAAACTAGGAAATTGTGGAATGTAGTTCGTCTGCGGTGTAGAAGTGCGCATCTCGTCGTTCTCTCGAAACGGTGTCTGATAAACTTCCTGCGGAGCATGCAGTGACGAAGCTTTCATATTGTCTATTTTCGCGCCACGCTCATGTTCATGCCACCAAGGTTCGCTTTGCGATTTCTCGTCTTGGTCTTTGGCATGTGGAGACGATAGTAGAATACTGTCTGAACTCATAACAGCTCCTGGACTGTTGGCATAGGGGAGTATACTGGTTCTCGCTCCCTTTGCCGACTTCACTTTTTTGGCTGTTTGATAGTGTGGCGGCGTCCAATATTCATATCCTACTTGAGGATCTGCCCTCATGATATCGAGAGCAGCTGCGTAAGGCTCGTTAGGGTTGTATGTCAACATCATCTGCTGGGCTAGACTATCTTGTTGCGTCGATTTAGTTCTTGCTGTCTTTTCGTTCCGCTTTCTCCGGCGGTTCCTATTATTGGGATCTTTGTACACGTACTGCCGAATTTTGAGACTTGATCCGCTAGCAGCCATAGTAGAGTACTTGTTTTCGATGGATTTCTAACTTGAGAGATCTGGTAAACAGTTCGAGGTTGAAAGCACAACTTGTTCTGAGAGGATTACTTGCTGTTTGATGATGATGTTTCGTCTTTCAAAAAATACCCGACGATTCAGAAGAGCCTTTCAAACCTCGAAAACAAGTATTGAAGTAGTAGATTACAAGTCGAAGTGATTAACACCGAAATTGCCACTTCAGTTTGTTTACTTAAAGTTTTTCAAGGTGGGTGAAGAACAAGCGACGTCGTCTTGTGATTATCCAATTTTATTCTCTCAAAATCATCACTCTGACAATAAGGTTGCTAGACCCATTCCTATGTCCTCCAAGTGAATAGTCATGGCGATTTTTCCCGCTACGTACGGACACGGCGGGAAGCACAATATTTCGCGGTGTCAAAAAGAGTCAATTAAACTACTAGTATTCCAGCGTCATCGGAACTGTACTAAGCCATTTGCCTAGGTCGAGCTAAATCAGGGTATAGAGACCTGATGCCGGTCGTAAAGATAGTCTAGAATAATACAGGAATATAAATACACTATCAAGTGAGCCGTCTACAATAATCGGGGTTTCCTTTGGGATTCTAATAGAAGCGATCAGATTTGTCGATCAAGCTCACGTCAGTGAAGTGAGAGGCTCACCAATGCCCAAGTCGGCATGTTGGTTACCTTGCCGCTACCACCTCCAACGGCGAACGTGAACACAAAGACCATGACCTGAGTTCCACCATCGAGGGCGGCAGAAAGAAGGAAGTTATACTTCCTAAACCAACGTGGGCGATAGCGACGCAAATAATATTGCGAAAAGACGGCCAGACAAAATGTCGTGAACACAGAGCTATTGATACCAACGCTGAGGTAACCGAGCGTCCCTGATGAGAATTTTAGCAGAGGGGCAAGAAACGACTGATACGAATACGAACAGCAAAGGACTGGAGTGACAACCTTATTGGCTCCGAGTTTCGGGAAGAACCGATGAAGCAGCCAGAAGGGTATCGGGACGGCGAGGCCTATGAGAATAGAGAATGGCACGATCTGATGACAACGATATAGCAAGAAAGGTTGATTGAAATACTATATCAACGTACCGCGTAGCGGCCACCCGGTGCGTAAAGAACATTGCCAAGGGCACCCCAAGATATGGCGTCGCTATTAAAAGACTAGATAGAGCTCGGGTCAACACCGTGATCGGAATCGCTTCTAGATTATCATAGCCCATACCTGAACTTGCTGACCAGACCACTACAAAAATAGACTCTTTAACACCGTCAAACAGAAGCATGAAATCCACATACCACGTTACTTCCTTGTACATCCAAGAGGATCTCGCGATGGGTGTTAATGATGACCTTCATGATAACGTAATTCAAAAGTCCGCCCTTTGAAAGAGGTAAGAGTGAAAGTTATTCAACACGAGCATGGCGACATACAACTACAGCACCCAAAGCTTGGACGGTGAAGGTGACGCGGGGAGGCAGCTTGGTATATTGTCCCTGTTATCACACATGAGTAACCAGGAAAAGGCTAGACTGGCAAAGACCGACCATTTTCAGGTCACGAATAATTCCACGAGCTTGTTCGAGCGTATTGAACCCATAGAGCGTGAAGTACATATTTGCTTGTGGATTCCCAGGAATCATTGCAGCCCCGAGCATCTATGGACATGCTGGAAAAATAGTACGCATATATTAAAAAAATCCTTTACCTGAACCAAACTCTGGACGTTAGGTGAGAATCCTAAGAAAACCATAGTTAGGCTAACTATTAAAGGAAGTAAAGTGAGGCAGACGCACCAGTGATGGCATACACAGTAATGACGAAGGGTAGGAAAATAGTTGAAATAATGAGGCCGACAATAAGCCCCCACCTCATCAAGAACGGGTTAGAAAAGACAGGCTGACGTCGATACACTTGATATTCACCATGGCAAACCAGAATGGCCGGTATACAGAGTAGCCATAGCCATAGCGAAGCTTCCGACGAAAGTGAGGATGTACCACCACATTGGGACCTCTGGGTAAACCTGCGTGATATCCGTAAGATTATTGTCGTGAAGCCACATGGCGAAACTAACCTTCATTTTGGCTAGATGAGGGTCGTAATTGTCACCAGCCTATGATCCGGTGTGAGCCAATATAATAGGGATGGAAACAGACATACCCGATATTTCTTGATGACATCGATGATATCTTTACCGTACCAAATAGTGACATGCATGATCGTGGCGCCGATAGCAAGATTCGAGCCAATCCTAGTCAGGACTTGCGAGCTGGCAAACCAGGGAAGACCCTTGCAAAAAGGGATAAGTTGAATGCACTTGCCAGCACAGTAAATATGCTTACCACTTCAGTGAGCTTCGTAGGATCAAGCCTGAATTTGTCGTCGAGAATAGCAAGTTGATTGTAGCGAGTGCCGTTCTCGTTGAATAATGCTTGGGACAAGAAGGGGAAGTTCTGTCCGTTCCATGTATTTCGGGCGTAGCATGCACAGAAGGCGATACTGAAGACGAGGGGTTACATTAAAGAACTTTGCGCCCACACACGCAAGGAAAACTTACATGCAAATGGCTGTACCAGAGTACAGGGAAAGCTGTGTAGACAAGGGCGTGAAAAGGGCTCCGAGGGAACCACCGCCAGATCCGACATAATTCCAGTCGAGGCATAGCGAAAACATGCCAAGTCCTTCATTACCCGCGGCTCCGCCTATAAAGAAGCATGAGCCTGGACTAAAACCGTAAAAGGAAGCGCAATGCCTACCGAAGATGCGAGTGAACCAAGGACTATCCTGGTTAGCAAGACAAAAGATGCTAATACCAGTAAGCGTACTAACGACGGATGAGCCGACGGGCACAACGGACACGAGTTGTGGATTGATAAACTCACGGAGCGATGTACTCGGGGAACCATTCCCAAACAAAGATACCAATAAAGACAAGCCAGAAAAATTTGACACGCTTCTTCTGGAGCATGATCTTCTTTCCTCGGTGCAAGGCATCAAAAAGTTGAACGGTGGGAAGGAGATTGGGGAACACGATGTAAGTCGGGTACACGAGGAACGATCGCATTATACCTCCAAGGCCATAACCCATTAATTGAGAGCCTAGAAATGTACGTGAGGTGACGCGCTGTCATACTTCGGACCTCGGACATACCGATGAGGGTGAATATACCGACACCAACGTTAGGCTTGGTGGGTGGAATTCGATCAGGTAATTCTAGTGTGGCGAATAGCAAGCTACTTACGTGGAGATTGTAGTATAGGTCATCAGCAGCGAAAATACTGATCGCAAGAGCCGATTCGGCGGCTGTGGAGGCAAAAATAGTAATAGCGACGTGCTCCTTCAAGTCTGAATACATGGTCAAGAAAGTTCGGCCGTGACGAGATATAAAGACATACTAAATGGGCCGGGATTGAAGAATCGCCAAAACCGATTGTCTCTAGTCCGCAACGCGGGTAGAACGTTACCAGGACCTGGAATAATTTCTTCGAGGACCCTGCCAAGAATGTAGGCGATGATCTGAATGAATAACTGGCTGACGTATACGGTCTGTGGTCTGAAATACTGGGTAATAGTGACGATCAATGGTCAGTACGAGATTAAGAAGGGAAAGGGATGAGCCTACGAATATCTGGCCTAAGACTGAACCAAAGCAAGCCAGGCCTAAGCCCAAAAACCACATGCGAAAGGTAAACGTAGGAAGAGTGGGTTCATCCTCGAGAGAAATAAGGCGTGTAGCGATGTCGACATCAGTCTCTGAAGTGGCTGTAAGACGGAGTCGCAGAAATAACTCAGAAAACATACCAATAGGGCGCTCCTTGCCATTTTCATCCATGTCGATAATACGTAGGTCGTCATAGACATCTCCCTTGAGAGACTCAGCGATCTCAATAGAATCGCTTTTCCTGTCGTGTTTCTCGTCGTTGAATGACCTCTTCTGCTCAGCATCGTGCTGAGCAGAAAGAGTGGGGAGCGCCTCAGTCGTTGTCATGAAGGACGGGAATCAACTGGAGAGGCTAACAAGGATTCGACCTAGGTTAGCTTCCCTTTTATACATACTAAGTCAAAATTAGACGATTATGAGCACATGGGTGCCGACGCCCACAACCACAGATTACGGACCGCTTATCGGCCGCTGCACGAAAAAGCATTCGTTACTGTAGGTCCATTTAGTTTTGGCATCTGCATAACGAGATTCCCGAACCCGATGCTTCTGTGGGTCACGGGCAAGATTAGGGTCGTTCTTGCCAAATTCTCAGCTAAGTTCTGCGAGAGTCCCAATTACAGGTATATTCGACAGCTTTTATTACAATGATGCCGATGACAGTCTTGTCAGAGAAAACCGAAACCCAGCTTCAGTAAAGTACTTGTAAAGCTTGAAGCTCATGCTCAAAGAGAATTAAAGTTGAAAGGCTCTATGGAAGGTTAAGAGATAAGACTTTGTCGACCATTAAACAAAAAATCTCGGCCAGAGGTCGGCATGGAACGGATACGTCCTTGAAAGCTTGAGCCGACCCGGATGCTCTCGGAACAAGCCGCACTCACGTGGCGGCAGGTGGACGGATCATATATTTCATGCTCCGAGGCCTCCCCCGAGAATGACCGTTTAACGTTTAACCATCAGATGTACTATTATGTGTATCTGATCACATCAAAGTCTTTCATGAACGGGTTAGTGGCTGCACTGAGGTTATCGGCTTGCGTTCTCGTCCCATTTTCAACGCTATTTGGACTCAAACACTACTTGAGTATTCTAAGAATGAGCACCTCATTTTTTTTCTTCTCACTTGCGTGGATTGATCGGATTTGTACAAGATCTTTTGTATTGAAAAGAAAATTTCCACCTTATCACTTATCAGGAGAAAAAGCACATGCTACCCTTGGCGATTGCAAGTTAAGCAAGCTGTTGATTGCTGACAGATCTATTCAAATGACGTAGGAAAGAAAATTACCATTATGTTTACTGATTTTCATGCAGCCTGATATAATTATAAAATTTCCTCTGTTTAAATTTACGAATATATTAGAGTTTTTCTGTCGCTCCAATAGTAGAAACAGTGGTTGTTCTCGTCCCCCGTGGGGTCCTCATCCCCACACTGGAGCGTCCCTTACCCTAGAATAACGGAACGGACCCTTGTCACCATATGCTTGGTCTTGGCGGCATGCTTGAATGTGCCTTGGTTGCCTCCATCGTATGAGAACTTAGAATGCTTGAACCTCAGTGCCTCACTACGCTCCATTCTATGTATACTACCGTGATGAAATTTCGATGCTAAAATGGCGTTGTATTTATGCTCTATTGTCTTTTGATCTTTGCCTTTTGTTTTTGACAACACTCTAATTTCCGTTATCATAACTTCGGATGAGTATCTACTTTCGGAATACCACATGATCCCGGGGTGGAGCATAAGTAGGCCAGGGCTTCCAAATATCTTCCTAGATCGCCGGTGTATCCTTGTCCTTGGGTCGCATTGTGTACCCAAAGACCAAGATATAGAAGTTACGTCTGTTGTTACCCCAGTTAGCGCGGCGCAACTCGCTTCTTGTTTTTACGAGAAAGGTTCATTCCATTGTCCCGTTTCATCGTTTTCAATTTTACAGAATGGATCGCGTCTTAAGGAAATAATCGGAGTTCTGCATTTTCATAGCATTCCATATGACGGTCGCCGCTAAAGGACTTCTCTACTTAAATATTATCGACAGATATTTTGTCACATGAGACACGTCTTACTCCGTTTAGATTTCACATATATCTTTTATCTTCACCACGTGTCATAACGCGTATAACTTCTCCTCTGGGCAAAAATGGACCCTATGAATCATAAGTGCGACAAATGTCGACTTACTGATACACGTGTTGAAGAGTCTCAAGCCATTCCCTCGGAAAAAGAGGCCCACGTACATAGAAGTCATTGGCCTCACATACTCTTCAACCTCCAGAGATTACTCGAGATATACCCGCGGCGTCGGGCCCACTTCGCAATTAATCTCCCAATCAGTTATGGAAGTGAAATGGCGATGAGCAAGATGTAAGTGTACGTAGTATCAATGATTGACTAGTGACTTCTCAACAATAAGCTTGTGACAGGTGGATAATTAAAGCAGAAGCTTTTGAAGGGCAGCGCGCATCCTTCGCACTCCGATCAACAGCTAGATTTGGATGAGTGATCGAGTTCGGTCGTGACGTCATGCATTGTGTTACATACTCGAATTTAACAAAAAGCGGACAGAAGAAACGTAAAACTACGTGGTGCAAGTCAGAAAAATGTCGAGCACGCAATACAATGAAATACACACGGCAGGAAGCAGCAACTTCAACGGCGTGTATAGTATAAGACGGTGCTGGCATTCTTTGAAAGCCACATGCCTGCGAAGCACCTGCTTCTACCTCGGCTTCCACACACGATACTTACTCCAGTTGCTGCTTGTGATGGAGATGCATGTTCGGTGTCGTGCTTCACTGCCACTACGCGTTTGAAGAGAAGGGGCAGTGAGGCAAGACATTAGCTGTATTTTGACTTGCTTAATAGAACGTACAGAAACATTTACATCATTCTATCTTCACTTCAAAATGTCAAAATGCAATACCAGAACAGCAACGACTGTATAGGGAGAAGTCTGCCCGTGCCCAAGTTTTCTGTGCATTATCAGAGTCATCGCACACTGGGACACGTCTCATGGTTACTTTTCGGTCCAAATTTCAGACAGGATACCGCAGCCGCAGTATCCCTCCCGACCTTGCAGGATGTGATGTGAACAACACACTGTGCTGCGATTCTACAGCCTCCGGTGATATCTCGATGGTACTAACGAAGATGGCTCCTTCGACCTTGTTGATCGGCACATTACAAGGTGTTCGAAAGCCTTCACACCATCATCGTATCTAAAGAGGATGTCAGAGCGGTTCTGATGCACCGTGGTCGTGTACTTACCCTTCTCCACAGTTAGGACAGACGAGTGTTGTATCGAAACTTTGACGGTGTCGCTTGGTGCTATTCTCAAGGGTGTTCTTGAACCGCTGCGAAGGATTCGTCGACGTGATATTTATAGATTCGAAATCCAAGTGTTTCCTCTTTAGTGAAGGCGCAGATTTGCGCTTCTCAGCACTTTGTGCGGCGACAGAGGGTTGTGATTGTGTGGTAAATGACTTGGTCGAGGCCTTTGGCGGGACTTCGAGTCTATTGGGAGTCGTTTTCGAGGCGAAAGATCCTGATGACACCACCTGAGTCCTTTGAGGGATCTTCTCTGGTACTCCGAGCAACGGTTTAGGAAGTTTGACCTTGATAAAAGCAGATTTGTCGGCCTTTGCATGCTTTGTCGTGTCTATGTAGCACCTTGTGGGAACAGTCGATGCAGTGACAGTTTTCCCTGCGTCAGCATGTGTAATTGACTGGGAAGGTGCAGGGTTGAATAGGCGTGCCGAGGACGGTCTTTGTGATTGGGCAAGGATAGTTTGCCTCTGTGTTGGTGCGGGAAGAGAAATTGCAAACGTCCTGATCGTGACCACATGGTTGACGGCGAAAATGGGAGGAGGGTAGGTGGGCTTCGTTTTCATGCTGGTAAAGTGATTGATCATGAAGACTCAACAGTATGGTTTAACGAGTAGAAGCCGCAGGTATACAGAAATCTGGTTTCCAGGAAAGTGGCCTGGACTCTCGTGCCAAAAACAAGGCGGACGATTGGATGAAATAGATGACCATAGATGCATGGTCCTGCGAGTTCCAACGGGTGGCCAAAGCGCAACGTTGCTCGCTTTGCCACCGTCCATGGCCAGTATTACACTGCATTATCAGAAGAAATGATACACCGACCTCCTGTTTTGGAACATCTTGTGATTCGTCGCAGGCTCATGATCATGATAGATATCATCCACTAGTCCACTCAACTGATACAGAAACGGTTGTTGCGTAGGAGTAGAACATTAGGGTCCATGAGTGGGTCCAAGGGCAGCTTGGCCATCCAAATATTTGGGAGTTGTCAAGTGTTGTTATTCTTTCTTGATTAGATTAGATCAATTATTGCTTCCATCCATCCCTCAACCTTCTTCACCTGATGCGCATGCACTACCGCGCCCAAATCTACAGCATATCTGGTCATGTTACGCGTACCATATATGATACAATTGTCTGATTCTCACATCGTGAACAGCCTTGTTAGTGGACAATACACCCCGATGTTGGGATGTGGACAACAGTTGATCTTCTCAGTCTGTAGCAACCAATTTTGATGTGACGGTCTCATAATTGACAACGGAAGATTTGAGGTGACTCTTTCGATATCATCTTTCTCTTTCTCTCTCTCATAGGCCCTACGTTCGCAGGGCGCAGCTAGCTCTGCATTCCACTCTTTTGCATACCCTTTTGCAGGTAGCTGAGATGTGCTTGTGGCATTGACACAATATCACTCACTACACATGGATTCCGGAATTTTATGCTTTTCTACGACTTCGATCCTTCGTTGCGAAAGTACGTCTACTCTTAAGGGCTATCTCCTCATCATACCACCGGCGATCGAAGTTTTGTTCGCCCTCACACTCCTTATTGCACACCGGGGCAAGAGTCGGTCAGTAAACTACGAATTAAAATTTCGAGTATGATAACGATGTATTCGGTCCAGTCGGCACCTTTGGATCACAGCGGAAGGGTGTATCTACTTTTCGCTGGTGCTGATCGAGATGTTGTCCCGTATCCTTCCCGCGGCGCGGGACCACCTGGACATTTTCAAGGTGTTTAACTACGTCCTAGGTATGTGTCCACACAGTGACCAAAGCATGTCTTGCTGACTGATTGAACAGCTGCGGCTTCCTCTGTCCCGATCTTTTGTTATATCTTTTTCGTGTTTCTTTTCGCACGAGCGGAGCTCATCGACATCCTCCCTCGTCGCTCTCAGATGGTTTCGAAATTCATCCTCCTCATCTTAATACCCGTGATCGTAACGCTTAGCGAGCTGGCTTCTTTCTTTGGAGTATCGCTTCGTAAGTTTCATCTTCTCTCTTCGCTTGCATCGCTCAATCAACTCCCCACATCAGATGAAGGCACCACCAAACGACCCACTCTCTATTTTCCAAATGACAGGGACAGAAATATCTGGAGCTTTTTCACCAGTTTGACCC
The DNA here is from genome assembly GCA_003313075.1 of Termitomyces sp. MG16. Classification (NCBI taxonomy): domain Eukaryota; kingdom Fungi; phylum Basidiomycota; class Agaricomycetes; order Agaricales; family Lyophyllaceae; genus Termitomyces; species Termitomyces sp. MG16. The sequence continues at coordinate 12,227 of QGOA01004928.1, forward strand.
TTGCACTCCTTGCTGCATATCAATTAATGTCTTTTTGTCTCGCTTTCTATCGTCTCGTCAGGGCCATCATAACTCAACGCCTCATCGAAGTTGCTGCGAATGACGAAACGCAGTTCCTTCGAGGTACTGCCTGGGTCGCGCTCGGGCTAAAGTTGGGGGAAATAGAGACTATTATAGGTTTCGTTGAAAATGTTTACTGGAGCGCCATGACAAGGCGGATCTTGCGAATGCTTGCGCGTGCTAGTCTCGTTATTGGGTTAATCAAAGGGTACGTCGTTCCAAATGTCTTTTCGCACATGCGTCAATGTCGAAATGCAGCTTGGACACAATGGAGGACTTTACTGCTCTTGAAGACGAGGTAACTAGTGCCAATAGACGCCGAAGCTTCCGCGGTTCCCGACTGGGGAATTTCGTTTCTAGCCCGAGATTGAGCACACTGCGCCAGCTACCGCCCACAGCCGCCCCCTTTCATCCCCTACCACGAACTCCACAAGCCTTTTCTTTCCCCCCTCTACCAGAAAGTGGCCTTCCAACCTCGCCTCAGGTGAGAGAGTCATCGATTGTTGGAAGGAGACTTTTGGCGGACAGGCCTAATCGAGAGCGTGTGACCGTCCAACTTGAAAATGGTATTCCTAAACTGCGCATGCGATTCTCTGCTTTCGAATTGCCCAAGTTTCTCAACCCCACACCTAACAACCGCACTTACGCAGCTGCAGGAGGAGCTCAAAAGTCCCGTCCTAAAATATCAATATCGCCCGACAACACGAATAGCACTCCGCCACCGGCGAATGCCTTTGTTTTGCCCGAATCACCCAGGGTATATCCGTGCTATGCAAGAGATACGCCAAACGACTCGTTGTATAGTGTTCCCACGGGGCCCCAGAGCCCAGTGGAATCATACACGTCCTTGTCCACAGTTCGTGAGCTGGCGTCTCAATTCCCTCCCTTGCCAACTCGGGTCCTTGAGTCTATCGAACATACCAATCACAGGATAGCCGTTGACTATTGGGACAACTCTCCCCTGGCTGTTCCGCGTGCCTCCATGGGGAATACGTTTTCATCTCGGGAGCTTGTTGCCACTCCTTTGACGACAGGTCAAAAATCCTCTAAGGCTACTAGTGCTACCCGATATCTGGATGTCACTGCTCCAGACAGCATCGCGACGACACCCACGATGACAGTCTCTGGTTCCGTGGCCACCCCCGCCATGTCCATGTCAACAGCCCTCACTGACGAACCATACGCGGACCCTGGAGCCATAGGGGGCCCAATGAAATCCCGATCCTTCGGAAACGACATTCCTGGTATAGTTGCACCTCGAAATACTGTAGATTGGATCGACTTCGATGCTATTCCCGGTTCCAGCCTACCTCAGGTCACTGAAGAGGCGGGTGAAGGACAGTCTCATCGCTCCCAGCAAAGCGGGAGCACAGAGTCGCTGTGTATATCGTGGTTGCGGAATTCAGAGGAACCTCAACTCGCACAGGCAGTGAGCTTAAAATCCCAAGTAGCAAGGATCAAGAGTATC
>QGOA01004934.1:0-18109 GCA_003313075.1 Termitomyces sp. MG16
TGGTACGGCACAAAGCGGGCTCCCGTACAACGTATGACACGTACCGTTGTGATGCCCTACCCTGGGGGACTCAAACCCTTGAATTATGCAGTAGAAAGAATATAGACGTAAATAACAATTAGTAAAACGAAGTTATGTCATGTCTAATGATGTGCACTAGGGGGATTCAAACCTGGCTCTTGTGCTCAATATGAAATATTAATGTATCAATATTCTATTGGACCACAGATCCTTACCAAAAATCAGTACAGTTTACATCTAGTGCAAAAATGCAGCAGTATAAAAAGACACCATTATATGTCATTATGGTGGACTAGGGAAGTCTGGACTAGAGGAGTTGAACCTGCCACTCCACACAATACTGAAAATTGAGTGGGTCAGATCAACTACTATAGGCCACTGACAGGCAGGTTTGACTCCTGCTAGTGCACATTATATAATAGCAGCAGGCTACTGACATCTGCTAGCGTGAACACTGTCCTGACTTCTAAGTAAGCACCTGTGGTACAATGGAATATTGATAAATTGATATTTCATATTGTGCACAAGAGGTGGGTTCGACTTCTGCTAGTGCATATTAGAGCAGCAGGCCGCTGATGTCCACTAGCATCATTAATGTGATCTATTTAAAACTCCAGAGATTTCTGCAGTGGCATGGGTTGGTCGTCTTTGTGCATGTGATCATTCCAGATCTCATGACTATGCACAAATTCGTCCAACTCATACCCACTTCAGTAATTTCTAGCGTTTTTAATGGATCAACTTGATGATGCTAGCGAGTGATGAATGGATATTTTATTAGGGCTTACAGGCCCTATTAAAATATTTGTCACTAGCAGGAGTCGAACCCGCTTCTCAATATTCCATTGTCACTATTAGACCCCATTAAGATGGAGTAGGAGTAGAACCTACCACTGTACACAATATTGAATATCAATAAATGAATATTCCACTGAACTACTGGGACTGGTTGCACCGCTGACATCAGCTGGCTCACATGCCGATGTCAGCTACCGTCCGCTGGCATGCCAGCAGACAGCGGATACTCACGCATCCTCTTCCGCCCTTCCTCCTCTTTCTCCCCAGTGCCATCCTCTCCACTCCCCACACTACCTCACACGCACCCCGCTTCCCTCCTCCCTCCTGACCTAATGTCCGATATCTGCTATGTCTGCTGTCGTACTAGCAGACACCCATGCTCCTCCCCTTCCCCCTTCCTCCTCTTTCTCCCCACCCCCATCCCTCTTCTGCCACCCCCCATGCTCTCTGAGATGCCACCCCATGTGGCAGACACCCACGCACCCCGTTTCCTTCTCTCCCGCCCTGATGCTGGACAATGCTGGACGATGCCGGGAGTTGCCAACGGATTTCCATAGATGTCAACGGATACCAGCGGATATCCAGCAGATGCTGATGGATGCATAACAGATGCCAACGGATGCCAGTGAGTTATGATGGCTGCCGACAAATTCTGACAGATGCCAGCTGATGGCCAGCTGATGGCTGCTGATGCCAACGCCCCTTTCAAGCCACAAAAACTCTTTTGGGAGGTATGCCACCCCCCTTCCACCTCAAAAAATCCATACAAGAACCTGCAGAAACATAGGTGGGTGTCCATTTATTGTGTTATCCGACCTTTGAATCTATCTGTTAGTAACGGACCTGTGGTGCAACGGTTAAATGTGTGTTCCATTGCTGGAGGCTTTCCCAAGGCCGGGGGTTCGATTCTCCCCCACAGGCATATGGCAGGCAAGACAAAGTTACTTTTTTCCTTGGTCCAACCAGACCCCGTAGACCTGCATAGGCCTCTGTGAATGTCCGCTGGTGCCCTGCGCAGGCCTGCATGGGCCCGCGTAGGTTTGAGTCTATTGACGTACATTTGCATGGATGTCTGCTGGTGGCTTGCATAGGCCTGCATAGGTTTGCAGGGCCCTTTTGTGGATGTATGCTGACATTGGGGGTGGGAAAAGGAGGGAAGGGGAGAGGCGCAGCCTCGAGTTATTGTGGGGAGGAATAGAGAGGGGAGAGAAGTGGGGAACCTTGAGGAGGGTTTATTCATGCCATGAAGTCCACCAATGGAGGAGGTTTTCACTCATGGGCTGATGCCCGCTGATGCACATTGACGTCTGCTAGTGTCCGCTGGCATCTGCCAGGCCTGCATGTGCATATGTGTGCCTGCCTTTTATCAATCCACTGGACCGTGTCATACAGCACATTGTGACACGTCCACGGCTCTGTATTTTACGGCACTGTGGGGACTGCTCCGCTCCACTGTAGCGGACTCCACTGGACACGTATGGTATGGCACAAAGCAAGCTCTCATACAACGTACGACATGTACCATTGTGATGCCCTACCCTGGCAGCAACAATGACCATAAAAGAGACAGAGAAGGGACATGAGGTTGAGAGGAGGCCCCTATCATAATTTCTTGCTTGCAAATCTAAATTTTGTATATTGTATATGTTGTACTATATATAGTTGAACTTTATATATAGTATACTATAGATGCACCTGACCTCAAGAAGATCAAGTCTGTGTTTCAAAGAAAAATCAGGAAGACAAGAGAGAAAGCACCCTTGAGTTCCAAGGCAGCAGGTAAAAAAAGAAGGAATGTAACTGATTTGGATGATGACGGTGTACTACAATTGGACTAACAGACTACATATCAAGACATTGTGATACCAATAATATTTTATTGTAGATATTATAAGTAATCGGATAACTTGGACATGCTAATAATCAATTGTATTTAACAATTATTATATAAGCCTATATTATCACAATCAGAAACTTGAAGTATTAACTAGTATAGAAGAATAACACATTGTAATACTATGCTACCAATTAAGGTGTTTTGGTAATCCTTTTACCTATCAGCAATAAAGCTCAGTTAGCTGAATATTGACAATCCAGATTGGCATAAAGACATTATATACAAAAATATGAATGGTTGACTAGTAGTAAGTATTAATGTAATTATTAGCTGCACCAATACCAATAAATTAATAAAGGGTCTTCTACTATTATTATAAAACCATTCCACTAAAGATGTTTAATTAATAAGAGCTTTACTAACAATAAAGCAAAGACGACATACCATTCAATGTTCCTCATAAGAATTGTGTCTAAGGCTCCAATGACAGAGGTCACTGAACTCCACATAAGCCCAGCAGTGTGTATTTAGTCTTGATGTCCAGCTACAAGTATAGAATGGATAAATAGCTATTCTACTAACTACAATAAAAAGAACTAGAAATACAACGTTTAGTATGAGGGTTTCAATATATAGCAAGTGAACATACCTCTAGTCAAGCATGAAAATATTGGCCTTGACTATGCTCAGATCTACTTGACAAGGTATTGTTACATTGCCATACTGCGCATAATATTGAGCAAGTTTGAACATCAAGAACACTTCACATACCAAATCCTTTCCACATGAAGTGAAATCAGGCTTCTTAGGCTTGCAGCATACTATATGTTTGATGATGATGAGCTTTGCATTCCACTTGACCTTTTTTAAAGCATTTGAGTAAGTCCAAATTTCATCAAGCTGTTGATTTTTGTGAGTATGGAATACGGCAATAAGAATTCCTTGTCTATCAAAAGCTTTTATTGTGAGATGTTTTCATTTGTCACAATGCATATAGCTCCTGACTCAAGGTCAATGAATGAGCAAACCAAGAGATCAAAACATATAGAAAAACAAGATAAGTGGGTCTGATATAATACAGCATATCTGAGTACCTTTCCATCACCTGGAGAATTCCCTAATAAATCATGGCATGCATCTTAATCCCAGAGGGGCAGTGGGAGGATGTGTGAAAGTGCCACAATAGGATATCACAATAGTGTTTCATGTAGTAGTAAATTGAGAATGAAAAAAACATGTTGAGTGCCTTTGAATCTATGTCTTGCTAGTGCAAACAACAAAACCTCAGTCTGTAATAGCATTTGAAAATGCTGAAGTCTGTAACATCATTATTTGAGCACTCTGGAAGCACTCTAGATTATGGCTTGTTGATGCACAATGGGTGCTTAAATAGTAAATATCTTGCTGGAAAGAGTTATAGCATGCTAAGTTGTCTTTGCCATCATACTTAGAGGAAGAAGCACTATAAAAAAGCACACAAGGGAGTGGAGAAAGATATAAAGGACAAAATAGTAGGATAGCGTGGAGAAGCTTGGATTGGAAGAGACATCAAATTGTGTAGTATGCACCTTGGTTTGGGGAAACAAAACATATAAATACCTCTGCTTAGGCGAGGAGATACTTGAAACTATAATGTCAATGACATGGTAGTGGCAACCTGTATTTGTCACAAACACATCAATAAGAGATAGAGAAACAGTAATGGTAGACAACTATGAAAAGATGCATATGATTCGGAGTAGAGTCTGAAGTAAGTAGTATGAGAATCTAAATCACTGTCAGAAAAGTCTGAATAGAAATATTTAACTTCAAGCATAGCCCATTGTTGCTCCATGTTGAGCCGTGGTACATTAATAATCAGTTGTAATGACAGCTTGTTGTATAGCAGACTGTCAAAATCAGTAATTGCCATGATTTAGTAAATTAATGATTTGTTGCCATATATTTATTGTGCTAGATAACAGACCTCTCAAATAACAATAGGTGTTCATTAGATAGTAGCAATATGCTGAATCTTCCAAGGGGTATCTCAGCCCTAGTCTTCAGGGCTTGCTCTCCATGAAAGGCAACTGAGAAACTATAAGTCATAATGCATGTGTCTGCTCTGATATATAATTTTTGCATGGCAGCTATTGTCTATAATCTATATAGAATGGGACAACCTGTGTAAACTTGATCCTTTTTAAGCACTGCTGACTTAAGATTTGTCAGAATATCAAAATCGTAGCTAATCTTTGTCAGCAGCTTATCAAATAAGCTGACTTTGAAATTGTAGCTGTGCACATCAGATTTTTGGCTCTTTCTATTGTTTAGCATCAATTTGCATGATACATATGTTTTGCAATCATTTTTGTTTTTTTGTTGTTTCCTCTCTTTATCACTGGGTGCAGGAATGATATTTTTTTGCCAAAACAATGTGAAAATACAGTGAAAATAATGCAATTAAGTTCAGATTTTTATTTAAATCTTTTTGTTAAAATTATTAAAAAAATATTGTAATTAGATTTTGAATGGCACTTGGTCTAATGCTCTCAAATGTATTGGAGAGACTATATTGGTCATTTTTAAGCCTAGGAACTAGAACAAGCTTCCTGTGGTAATTTTTTTTATTTTTCTGAGTTCAATTAAAATGTTTTTTAACAAAACTATTTAAATCAAATTCTGAAATTAATTGTATTACAAAAGAATGTCATTCTCTGCACCTAATATATGTATGTCCTAAGCATATTTTATTGAAGATTCATATAGTGCAGAGTTAATAAATTAATGTTTTATCTATTAAACAATGTAATGTTAATATTTGAATAAGTTGAAGTCAAATTTGAGCTCAATTTCTTGCACTGAAAAAAGTAAGGTTGAGATTGTATTTGAGCTTTTAACTACTCAGAACATAAAATATTAACAAATTAATAATAATATTGAAGTTGAATTTAAGACTTGAGTTGAAAAATAAAAAGATTGCATAAAAAATTGCCTTTTTAGTATGTTTTCCAGTAGAAAATACTCAAAAACTTCCAGAAAGATCACTGAAAAATCAGAAAAAACTTAAAAGCTACTGATACACTGATTTTCTTGAAAGTGATAAATGTTTAAAAAATCTGAAAAATTTAAAACTAAACAGATTGAGCACTGAGTTGGAAAATACTGAGGCCTTAATCAAACAAAGTGAGGTTAAGGTGGAGGCTGCACATCACAATGGTACGTGTCATACTGTAAGGGCGACCTCTAGAGGCTGTGGCTCAGTCACACAGCTGGCAGAGGGAGATCCAAAGTGTATTAGAATATATACTGACAATATCAAGGTAGCTACTCACCTGGAAGAGGGAGATCCAAAGAGAACAAGTCTGGGGATTCTCTATGCCAGGTTGGATGCTTCTGGGGCCTCTGAAGCATAGGAAACAACTGTACAGTACAACAAAACCTTAAAAACTCGAAAATTGCCTACACAAACACTTGTACAAATAAGGGGCAAACTCTGGCTTATATAAGCGGTCTGGAAGCGGTGCTGAGTGGGCCCACACTTGTCTGAATGGTGGCTAAAGAACCGAGCATCTCAAGGGCTGAGAGTAGTACTAACAAATAGTGTTGAAAGAATAGAAACAGTGAAATGAAATAATGTCAGAAGAAATAAGAGAATGAATGGAAGGAGAGTGAAGAGATAAGGAGTGAGAAAAGGAAGAAATGAGGAGTCCCCTGACACATACGTTATATGGGAGCTCACTTTGTGCTGTACCATATGTGTCCAGTGGAGTCCGCTACACTAGAGCGGAGCAGTTCCCACAGTGCCATAGAATACAGAGCTGTGAATATGTCACAATATGCTGTATGATACAGTCCAGTGGATTGATGAAAAGTGGGCACACACATGCACATGCAGGCCCAGCGGATGCTAGTGAACACTAGCAGACATCAATGTGCATCAGCAGCCACCAGCAGGCATTAGCCCACGAGTGAAAACCTCCTCCATTGGCAGATGTCATGGCATGAATAAACCCTCCTCGAGGTTCTCCACTTCCCTCCCCTCTCCCTTCTTCCCCGCAATAACTCAAGGTTGCGTGCCTCCTCTTCTCTCCTTTTCCCACCCCCAACATCAGTGTACATCTACAAAAGGGCCCTGCAGACCTATGCAGGCCTATGCAAGCCACCAGCGGACATTCATGCAAATGTACGTCGATGGACTTAAACCTATGCAGGCCCATGCAAGCCTGCGCAGGGCACCAGCAAACATCCACAAAGGCCTATGCAGGTTATGTCAGTGACGCAACCAGTTCTAGTGGTTCAGTGGAATATTCATTTATTGATATTCAATATTGTATACAGCGGTGGGTTCTACTCCCCCTACTCTACCTTAACAAGGTCTAATGGTGTGTTTTTATACAGGTGCATTCTTGCTCTACATGTACATCGTACTGACCTGTAGTAAGTGCCTGTAGTAATTGATCCAACCCACTCAATTTTCAGTATTGTGTGGAGTGGCAGATTTGACTCCTCTAGTCCACCTTAATGATATATAATGGTGTCTTTTTATACTGCTGCATTTTTGCACTACATGTACACTGTACTAATTTTTGGTAAGTACCTGTGGTCCAATGAAATATTGACATATTGATATTTCATATTGTGCACAAGAGCCGGGTTTGAATCTCACTAGTGCACATTAGACAAGACATAACTTTGTTTTACTAATTCTTATTTACTATACAGTATAATAAACAAAGTAAGGTTGTAATTTTTTACAACGTCCTGTGGTCTAGCAAAATATTGTCAGTGTATATTCTTTCTACTGCACAATTCAAGAGTTTGAGTCCCCCTTGTATAATTGTTGAATAGTGTGTGGTTTTTTGCATTCATAAGAGTGGCATAATAGAACAAAATAAGGGGACGGTTAATCTTAGTAGACCTGAATCCTGTCCAAACTAATTGAAATGTCTGTAGTAAAGTGCTATAGCCTAGTACACAATACTAGAGTAATATTTATGTATAATCCACAGAATATCCTGTGGTCTAGCAGAATATTGTCAGTTTATGTTCCTTCTAGTGCACAACTGGAGGTAATGGATCAAACAAATTTATAATGGATTTGTCAGCAGCACAACAGGACAGTTAATCTTGACAAAAAATAACTAACGGAAAAGCCAAGAATTATAGTAACTAAGAATTAAATTACTTGTCTGATATGTATTCCTCCTCTTCATTAGATTCATGTAATGCGTCTAAATAGAACAAATCCTCATCAAGCAGGTAGTCTGCTGTCAAAAATGCAAAGTCGTCCAGTGTATATAGCCTCTGAGGTCTGGGAAGTGTGATGTCTTCATAGTTTGCTATCAGGCCTGATGATGAAGATGGTGAGGGTGACTCTGACATATCAACAGACACATCATCAGTATGACCAGCTTGATTGAAAGAGCCAATGGGCCTACATCGACCATGTTTTGCTCTAGCACGAAATTCTTGTTCTGTTGAAATAAATTAACTATGATTACCAGTGCCAAATTATACTCACATTGTTGATACAATTCGTTAATTCTTCTCTGATCCTCACATCAAGTCATATGTGTCTCATATTCCTTCCACTCCTGGACATTGTTACCAGCAAGTAGGGTTGGAGAAGAAGATTGTTGGAAGGGGGAATGTCTGCTGGTGGCTTGCGTAGGCCTGCATAGGTCTGCAGGGCCCTTTTATGGATGTATGCTGGCATCGGGGGTGGGAAAAGGAGGGAAGGAAAGGTGCGCAGCCTCAAGTTATTGCAGGAAGGAAGGGAGAGGGGAGGGTAGTGGGAAACCTCAAGGAGGGTTTATTCATGCCATGACATCTGCCAATGGAGGAGGTTTTCACTTGTGGGCTGATGCCCGCCGGCAGCTGCTGATGCACATTGACATCCGCTAGTGTCTGCTGGCATCCATTAGGCCTGCATGCGCATGTGTGTGCCCACCTTTTATTGATCCACTGGACCGTGTCATACAGCACATTGTGACATGTCCATAGCTCTGTATTCTACAGCACTGTGGGGACTGCTCCGCTCCAGTGTAATGGACTCTGCTGGACATGTATGGTACAGCACAAAGCAAGCTCCCATACAACGTATGACACGTACCATTGTGATGCCCTAGCCTGTTTGGAGATGAAGCCCCCAACAAGATGCTAGCTGCATGCCGAAGGCACATGGCACATCTAATATTGTGTCCTGTCATGCTTGTACTAGGCAGGACATAGAAAGACGTGGATGCTGGTGCCAGAGGTGGCATTGATGATTGATGGTGGATGTTAGAGCTGATCAGGCAAGGATTGTGTCTGGGTAAGTGCTCAGTTGTTCAGGAGGGTTGCTGCTGTTTGAGGTGAAGGTAGCATATGAAGTAGTGCTCTGGAGTTGGTGTGCTGGTGTGGATTGTAACACAAACTCTGATGGTAATGCCAGTTAAAGCAGAATTAAGCCTGGAGTTATACAAGAGACCATACATATGTGGTACATTAGTCATAAGCCTATATTTAGAGCAGAGTAATACAATTAAGGCATACACAAAGATATAGTACAATTAGAGTGCAATGTTAAACAATAATATAGCTGGCACAAAAAGGCCATACACAAAAGTGAGGAGGTGCACATCCCTGAGTAAGCAGTATGTGTGTACAAGTATAACACAAAAAGAGGAAAAACATGAAGACATTCATGTAAGATCACAATCTAGGAAAATAAAAGAATTAAAGGAGTCAAGTATTTAATCAGAAGTAGTTCTCCAAGTAGACAGCAAGCATACCTGAGATCACCATGTTCCTTTCAGCATCATATACTTTATTCTTCAGAGTCCTTAAGACTCTGCATTATTTATCAAACTAATATCAAAGATCCCTGCCTTAAATGAATTCTTGACCTGACAGTACCATTCTCTTCTGACATATGCTTGATACAGAATAAGCACTTTTAGCCTATTGAATCTTTTGTTACACTGATGACACTCTAAGTTTGGTCAGTAACAAAATATAGAATACTGTTACCAATCCAAAAGTCTGCATTGAGTATGCTAAAATATAATGAGGATGTAAGGGCAACACTGAATGTCTGTAGAACTCCTTCTACAGATTAGCAAATGCTGGTGACAAGTGAGAGTCGAGCAGGCATAGAGGCAGGCAAGAGTCAGGCAAGAGACCAGCAAGACTACCCAAGTAGTCAGACATCACTAGAGAGCTTACAGTTGATTTGGTGTGTAAGCCAGGAGAACAACAACAACAACAACAGCAACAACAACAACAACAACAACCACCACACCACCCCACCCCACAGTTATTGTTGCTCCCAAACCCTTCATAATTACCCAGTCATCCAGTGACAGTGTAGAATTGATTTACCACACCTCAAATACCAATTGTACATGCCAGTTCCCCCACTAATATGCAATTTTGACTTTCTCCATTTCTTGTTCTTTCTATTTAAAAATTTTCCATACTTAGTACCACTTTCCAATCTATTTTTATGACTATCTTTCTTGATACTTTAATCTTACTTGCCTTGGTCTCCTATTTAGTTACCTTTTCCTACTGAATGTTTCACAGCAGGCCGATATAGAGCAGGTTCTCACTCAGCCCTGCCATGTGTTATCACTGTTCACCCTAGTTCTACCCACAAAGCGCAAGCTACCCCCTTTCACCTTCTGTACACCCTTACTGGGCAGCTACACTGCATCCATGAACTCCAATGCAGAATCTGACTCTGAGACCAGTTTGCCACTGAGCCTCATTCCCAAGGATCATCAGGGGTTGTATATCATCCAACCCCAGTGAAACCCTGGTGGCACTCATCAAAGACACAATCCTTAATCTTGCATCCAACCCCAATTTTGATTTCTTGGATGTCTTCCCGCTGTTGGTTTCCCCCTTTAGTAACAGGCCTTCCAACATGTCTTCAGCCTGCTACATTGAAGTCAAGCATAGCTTAGACAACTCAGAAACTGAATCCAGAGTAGATCTTCTGAAACGTGTCAAGGTTGGACTGACAGTTTTAAAGCCCAAATGGGAGGTCATATAGAGCACAAGTTGCAAGGGAATCAAACAGCTAAAGGAGATCCCCATTGAGAAGCCTTTTGAGCTGGTAGTTTTGGGAGCAAGGGACCTTAACCAGCTGAAGAAGCACATAGTCATTTGGGCCAAGAAAACGGTGCATTATTCATTCATTGACTGCAGATCCTTGGACCTCAACTCTGATCTGATTATCTTTTCACTACCATCCTGGGCTGAGGTGCTTATCATTCTTAAAGGTGAAGACTCCTTCCAAAAAAAAATTCCCAGAAACCATTCCTTTCCTGCATCTCCTCTGCGACTATAACAATAACCCTATTCACAAGGTATTGTTGGGTGACCAGGTTTCAAAGAGCACCAACCAGATCAGCAGAACGGTTAGTTCTCTGGCTCAGAAAGTTAGAGAATTATATGGGGAAATGCAATCAGTCAAGGCCCAACAGGCAGAAGTGTTAGCAAATCAGACCAAGATGGTGGGCCTAATCTTTGACCTGGACTATTGCATGATTGCGTCTCAGCAGGTGATTCTCCTACAAAGCCAGGAGGTCTGACTCAGATCTCAGATTGGTGACCTTGAAACTCAAGTCAGTGGGTTGCGTGTCACAATTTGCCTGTCAGATAACGTGTGCAAAAAGGCAGAGATGCAGACAGCCATGGTCAATATCAAGCAGGAGATTGCCCAGAAAAAGGTGGAGCTATCCATGTTAATAGGGAGGTTCACTAGTGTTACTGGTGTTCCACTCACTCCTTCTCTGCAAGATCAGTCTTGTTCCATGATAGTTGAGCTGACACCATTAGACCAGGATATGCACAATTCCAGGGCAGAGTCATTGCAGTCCAAAAAGCAGAAGACATTGAGCTCAATGGACAGTCTTATGTCACTCCAAACAGATAAGGCTATATTGAGCAAGGATATAGTGCATTCTGATTCCTCTGTTCCACTTTGTAGTCAGGGTATTAACATGAGTGCCCAATCACCCAGAGTCTCTCTGGTTAGAAACTGCTCTGCACTGTCTAGTGACTCTGCCTCAAGGGCCAAGCTCTCTGGTTGTCAGAATGTATGGAAAATGATGAAGGGTGGGATATTGAGGGCCTTACCATACTCTACACTGTCATTCCCTGCATTTTTCAATTTTCATTCTTTTATCACCCCATCTTGTTATTGTCCTTACAAACTATTCTTGGAAACTGCTCCACCATTGGGTTATCTTAAGGATAATCAAATATTGACAAGTCACACACTTGTTACATCTTACACATCACAATATATGTCCATCTTGATCTCTTGTCTATAGGCTTGTTTAATATGTCTCCTATTCTTGCTTACATTTCTTGTCACATGGGTGCATGCCATGCCTGCTACACCTCAATACCAGTTTAGCATGTGTGCTCTGAACACTAATGGGCTTGTAAGCCCAATGAAGCTGACCTGCATGGCTTAGTTGATTTTCAAGTTGATGCCTCATTTCTTTGCGCTGTTGGAGACTAAGACTAGGTTGCATGTGAGCTCAAGGCTCCCTGTCTCCAATTACAAAGTGGTGGAGGAGTATAGTGTCCAATATGCAGCATCTCCGCTAGCAAAATAGGGTGTTATCATAGGCATCCATAAGGATATTCAAGTAGTTGCATGTGTTCCTCTCAACCATATCTCTCTCTGGGGTCACATAGTTGCCTTGGACATTGTTATTCTCTCCTCATCAAATGTCTCATTTACACATTGGGTCTTCACTGTATATGTGCCCTGTGACCCAGATCTAGACAAATTGTCCTATGATTTTTGGCCGCAGCTGACCAATGTTATCTGTTATACCCAGACGTCCTGGTCTATCTTTGGAAACCTTAATGCCACTGTGTCCACTAGAGAGCGTGCAGCAGACAATGCTGTAGCAAAATGTTGCCTCTTGTGCTTTCTGATCAAGACTAAGGGCATAAACCTCTGGCAGCACAGCCTGGAGAGAAACTGACTAATCAATTGGACTAGCCGGGGCTGGCATTCTAAAGATGGTGGAAATATCATTGATAGGGTTATAGTTTCTCACACTAACCTGGCTGATTTTGACATTAGAACCAATATCTCCTGGATTCCAGGCACAGACCATAGACCTGTTGTAGCACATGTGGTTCTTCAGATATCAGGCCAATGACATGACCCAATGTCTCAATCTCAATATACCCCTTATATGCTGGCACCATCACCACACATTGAATATTCCACCAAGTCCAATAAACACAAGTTTGAGCAGTTTTCAAGTAAAGTTGATCTCCTGATTGAAGCCAATAAACCTAGCTTTGAACTTGCAGTTACTGATAATGATGCTTTTATGAACAGATATGCCAAGTTAACAACTGTATTGGAGACAGCAGCCATCACCACCTTTGGACACATCACACCTTTCAAACACTCCAACAGGGAGGTCACATCCCCACGCATCTGCCAGATAGTCTCAAGAATACAGCACGTTGGTGGTGCAATTTCCATGGCCAGGGAGTAGGCTCACAATCTCTCTCATGGCTCAATCGCAACACATACCAAGCTCTGGGGTGTGTTCTCTTTGTGGCTCAAGCCCACTAGAATGTCCTTCTTGGATTACCTGATTGAGGTCAGACAAACTCTCCATCAGGAGCTACATGCCACAAAGAAGGCTGTTATTGACAAATGAGCTCGTAGATATGATTGGAGTCAGATTTCTGGCACACTGGCAGGGGGTTCCTCTAAAAGACTGATGAGTGGTTCCTTAAAATTTGTCTCACTCCCCATGGCACTAAACTCAGGCACACAACTAGGAGTTATCATTACAGATCCTGGAACTGTGATGGATCTCACTAGACAATACTTTGAGGATCTCTATAGTTGATTGCCTCCCTCTAGCAAACCTAAACCCTGGCTGAACATGCCATTGGTTATAGAGGTGCATCATAAGGTCAAGCAGGACCCATTTATATGGCCAGTGGCAGCCACTATTGCCAATTTCAGGGCTATGCTCCGCAAAGAGAACCCATGTCCATCTTCAGGGCCAGATAGATGGGAAAAATAGTGTGTTAAGAACTTGTTTGATGCTGCCTTACAGTTGGTCTTGGACCTACACAATTATGTTGTCATTCACGCTCGCTTTTCTGGCACTCTTACTGACACTCATTTGATCTATTTTCACAAAAGAGGTGTGCACACAGAATTCACAAATTTGAGGGGCCTTCTTATCTCCAACTTTCTCGCTAATTCTCCCATGACATGGCTAAACTTCAAACTTTCACCATATGCAGCTTGACTCAGTATCATTCCTGAAACTCAAGTTGCCACCCAGCAAGGAGTGCAAACTCAGGATCTCATGAGCTTCCTTGCTGGCCTTAAGACTTGGAGCAAAAAGAGTGGTACAACGGTATATATGCTTAAGAGAGATCAGATAAAAGGTTTCAACTACCTTTCACCAGACGGGTTCTACAACATGTGTATTGTGTATGGCTTGCTATCATCAGTATGTGACCTAGATTGGGCAGCACAATCAGGGACTAGGTGTTTTTCTCACACCACTTTTGGCATTGCTGAACCCATTATAGTGAATAGTGTGACAAAGCAAGACAGACCCATGTCCCCGATCAAATCCACAATCACCACCAGTCTCAGTCATCACTACTTGGATGACATTGCAAAAGATGACCCCAATGTGGTGGTGGTCAGAAGCAGCTCCAATCAGGTTGATAACCCTCACTTACCGGTAGACTTGCATTCCTTGACTGTAGTCATGACTGAGGCAACAGACAACAGCTACCTTGTTGCCAAGTCACATGAAGCTCTCAGGTGTTTCACTTTGGAAATGGAGAGGTTTCAATTCTGTTATGTGTAGTTGACGTCCTGGATGAAGATAACTGCTCATATACTCAATTGTCCAGGAACACCACCCAAAACATTGCAGTTCCTGTCAATTACCAATGTCTCAGGAACTGACTCATGGGTCATTACAGAGCACAATGTACCCATATAGACTGAAGAATTCAGCTTCCTCAGAACTCAGGTTGATGATCCCAAGGCACAGTACACAGAGGTGTGTGATATAGTTGACTCCTTTGTCTTTCCTATTTTTTCTATTTGGTCACCCTTCATCCTAATTCAGAAAGTCATATCGCAGAATATGGTATTATGATGCAGAGCACTCTTATTCTTTCAATCAATTAATCAGGCTGACGCAGTTAGATTGGATCACTGGATCATACAACAGGTTTATGAACGCTTAGGGCTACCTTTCTGACCATCATCTGTAATAGCCACGCTGCCACTCAAACTGGGCAGATTTGAATTCCTCTTGATTGCCCATATTAATGCTGGAATTGCAGTGGATGGCTTAGTAAGGAACCTGAATCATCACATCCCAGCCTACCACCTCATGGTGCACATTATGCTGGTGGACTGAATGTGTCAGACTAATCAGTGCTGCTACTTCCTGGACAGAAGAGGACTCAGCCAACAATTTACCAGATTTGCAGGCACCATTTTGTCCACTTGAATCATTGTGCAAGAATGCTTAGCTAAGTTGAACATCTCATTGAGACAGACTGACCAGAGTCACATTTTGGATGGGAACTGCTCCATCTCTTATGCAATTTCCCTAGTGAGACCTCACCTACAACCTCCAAACTCATCTGTCAGACATGCAATCAGATTGATCAAGTCAATGGGGTATTGGTTAATGAAGGACATTGGAGTGTGGGGTGCTAACAATGTTGATGGGATCATTACATTCAGGATGAGTACGTTACCAGAGGGCAGGTGGTCTACCATGCAGAAGAGGAACTGGGGCTACATAAGTGAGTTGTTCAGTAAAGCCAGGATTGACATGCTTTACAGTGGACAACTGGACCTACTACTCTTCTGTGAGATCAGAAGAGATCTTGCAGAGAACTTTATCATGGCATTTGCACTTCTCTGCTTGCTCCCCCTGATGCCTGAGGCCATTAGTACCAATAACTGGGGATTGGACAGCTCAATGATTCTAGCTTCCACATGCCCATTTGACCCCAAGTCAGTCATAGCAGCAGCAACAGGCCCAATGATGGTTACATTTAGGCTTCAAGGCCAGAATATCTCCATTCTACATGGTGAACTAATGGGTTTAATTGCAGGAATCATAGTGGCAAGCTCGACTCAGTCTAGCGGTCTCATCCATTCTGATCACCTTAACTCAGTATGAATAGTTGAAGACAGCCAAATGGGTGCCAACCTCAATGCTCAGCTCTGGCACTCAAATGGTTGCTCCTATTATTGCTGGATCCTGGCGCTGATTGGTCAGAGGGACATGAGCATCCGGTACACCAAGGATCACTTGTTTCAGTCATTTCTCTCATTGATCCTTAATAATGCAGTAGATCATCATACTGTGGAAGCTCAGAAGAAGCACAATACTCTAATAGCTCCTATCTCCACTTTCTTTATGGATTAGTACATACTACATAGCCAAACAAACAGCTGGATTGAGTCTAACATGCACAACTTTCTAGAATGGATGATCTCCAACTTGACAGCTCTGGCTATTGAACATAACCCAGGCCTACAAACTTGCCGTCAAGTCTACAACTGGACTGCACCTCCCGAGTTTCTCTATTTGCAATCCCTTGCATGCTACTCAGCCATAATACAGCTCTATGCACATTCAGGGCAGCTGCCAACCACACTTTGACTCTACTCAAGAAGAAAGAGGGATCTGCTCATATGTAGGTTTGGATGTAGAAATGTGGTGGAGGACAAACACCATGTCTTCATTGAGTGTTTACATTTTGCTCCTTACAGACTTGAAGCACAGTCAGCAGTCTTACAGGGAACGTTGTTACGCTGTGCTGAGTTAGTCAAAAAAGGCATTATTAGTGATCATGTTTTGTCTGAGATCATCCTGACTGCTAAGTCCCTCTTTCATGATGATCCAAGCATATGGCCACTTCAATATTCAGCTTACTACTTAGGGCATATTCCGGATGTCAGCCAACTGATCCTGTGCAGCATACCAGAACATACTCCACTTTTTAAAAGTAACCACCTCGCTCACTTCTTTGTGTCTAGCTGGCACCTGGCCTCCATTCATCTCACAGGCCAAATATGGGGACAGGTTTAACATATTGCAGCTAGACAAGTTGGACTCTAATCTTTTTCCAATAGTTTCTTTCTCCCCTTCCTCTGCCTTTCCTGAATTCCCTACTTGTTAAAACAGTGTGCAACTTGGTGTATTTCTTTGCAATGGTGGCAAGCTTTCCCCACCAGAGTTTTAATGCTACCTCATATGCCCATTTACATATCTTACATATCTTACATATTTTATTTCTATCCACTGGGTCTATTGTGGCATATCACTAGGTACAACCATAGCTATCTCTTTTGTATAGCATAGGTAGATATCACAAATAGTAACATAGTAACACTGCTATTGTTCAGCCTGGGGATATTCTATCCCACAGGCTGCCTATATATACTACATTGGTGGCTGTGTTAATACTAATACTGTTTACTAAGTAGGCCCCAGTATGTAAAGGAGTATAACTAACAATAATCAATGCTGAGTAAGGTCCATGCATATGACCCATCAAGGCTGACTACTAAGAGATGAAGGTGAAAAGGGTAGGCTGGGTGGCTAGTCAGATCTGCTAAGAATAGGCACATCATTGAACTAAGCTCAGAATAGGTTTGGACACAGTTCAAAAACTAGTCTCCTGACAGAGGGAGTTCTGGGCAGGTCCCAGAGATTACATCTATAAAGTAGTAAAAGGACATGAAGAAGTTGGCAAAGATAAGGTGCTAACAACAAAGGCACCTATCTATATAGAATTGGACGACCTGTGTGAACTTGATCCTTTTTTGGCACTGCTGACCTAAGATTTGTCAGAATATCAAAATCTTAGCTAATCTTTGTCAGCAGCTTATCAAATAAGCTGACTTTGAATTTGTGGCTGTGCAATTTTCGGAGTCCATCAAATCCATCAATCCATTCGTTGATTATCTACATTCTTCATCCCTGTCTTCCTTTCAACAAACACACTATACTCTTGCTCTATTCTGTAAGGATGCCTACTGATCTTTTGATGATGTGTACTTTCTGACAACTTTTAAAGGGTTTTGTTGCTCATTTTTGTTGTGTATGGATTTTTTATCAAATCTGTGGCTGATCTGAAATTGATAAGCTGAAAATACTTTCAGATTCACCCATCTATTGTGTCAGGACTGTTTTTTTGGAGGTTTACTGGCTTTTTGACTTGAAAGTATGTATTTTGAATAAGATTTTATAGCTGATTTTTATAATTTTAGAATTTAAATTGATAGTTAGAAAATTGCTAAGAAATATATATTTTTTGGAGGAGATTTTGTAAGTATAATTAGTGTTCTACTTGATTTATAGTTTTTAATAACTTTTCAAGATTTTTGCATCTTACTTTTGTGTGAAGATTTACTGGCTTTTTGAATTGAAA
>QGOA01004936.1:0-40097 GCA_003313075.1 Termitomyces sp. MG16
CTCTTCTGCCACCCCCCATGCTCTCCGAGACGCCACCCCATGCAGCGGACACCCACGCACCCCGTTTCCTTCTCTCCTGCCCTGATGCCGGACGATGCCGGGGGTTGCCGACGGATTCCCATGGATGCCGACGGATACCAGCGGATATCCGGCAGATGCCGACGGATGCACGACGGATGCCAGCGGGTCACAACGGCTGCCGACAAACTCCGACGGATGCCAGCTGATGGCTGCTGATGCCAACGCCCCTTTCAGGCCACGAAAACTCTTTTGGGAGGTATGCCACCCCCCTTCCACCTCAAAAAATCCATACGGGAACCTGCGGAAACGTAGGTGGGCGTCCGTTCATTGTGTTATCCGACCTTTGAATCTATCCATTAGTAACGGACCTGTGGTGCAACGGTTAAATGTGTGTTCCGTTGCTGGAGGCTTTCCCAAGGCCAGGGGTTCGATTCCCCCCCACAGGCATACGGCGGGCAAGACAAAGTTACTTTTTTCCTTGGTCCAACCAGACTCTGTGGACCTGCGTAGGCCTCTGTGGATGTCTGCTGGTGTCCTGCACAGGCCTGGGAGGGCCCGCGTAGGTTTGAGTCCGTTGATGTACGTCTGTGTGGATGTCCGTTGGTGGCTTGCGTAGGCCTGCATAGATTTTCAGGGCCCTTTTGTGGACGTACGCTGGTGTTGGGGGTGGGAAAAGGATGGAAGGGGAGACGCGCAGCCTCGAGTTATTGCAGGGAGGAATGGAGAGGGGAGGGAAGTGGGGAACCTCGAGGAGGGTTTATTCATGCCATGAAGTCCGCCAATGGAGGAGGTTTTCACTCGTGTGCTGATGCCCGCCGGCGGCCGCTGATGCACATTGACGTCCGCTAGTGTCCGCTGGCATCCACCGGGCCTGCGTGCATATGTGTGTGCCCGCCTTTTATCGATCCACTGGACCGTGTCATACAGCACATTGTAACACGTCCGCGGCTCTGTATTCTACAGCACTGTGGGGACTGCTCTGCTCCAGTGTAGCGGACTCCGCTGGACACGTATGGTACAGCACAAAGCGGGCTCCCGTACAACGTATGACATGTACCGTTGTGATGTCTCTATGTGCTGCATTTGTAAGGTGATTGGAATTTAAAGAGATTGCACGAGAGCACATGTTTGAGCTCCGTGATCTCTTTTCCCACATCCCAAGCACTTGTGCTTGTGGTCGTGGGACATGATACAGCATCCTCGTGGCTTCTGCCAGTCCGTGCATAGCTCCTTGCCCTCAGGGTTGAGCAGTCTGTTGTTTTTGCTCCTCCTGACGTATGCGCTCTGCCCATTCCATAGGTCTCTGGCAGAGCAGTTCCAGATGTCGTGCATGTGTCATCCCAGACATACGGCGCAGGCTGCATTGAACAACTTGACTCCATTGGAGGAAGAGCCTGTGCGCACGTGAAAAAACTCGCTGCCTTTCTTTTCTTTTTTGGATTTTGAGGGGGAAGGGTCTCTACTCTGATTGGAGGAGTCAGACCTCCTCCTCTTCCCTCGTGCTGAGCTTGCTGCTGAAGCAACATCACTCTTCAGCGAGTTTAGCTCTATTTTGGTTGTAGTATGGCAAATGTTTCGTGCCTCAGCAATGTGATGTGCCGGGTTAAACAACAAATTATGGCACAATTATGGCACAGACCAGACACGTTCATATGAACATCCAGCCGTTATGCAATAACAACCCACAGAGCATGCGAGCCATAGTGATAAAGTGACAGATAGTGATGAGTCATTGTCAAACGGATGTGATAGTACACAACGGGTAAAAAAAGCCCTTGCGCAATGACGAGACCGACACCGCCCCAAAATTTTTGCAAACGAATGTAAAGTTGTTATAAGCAAATGAATTTTCAATGGACCATGTGTAGCCGTAGTATTGCAAATTTGCGTTGTAATAAATTTAATGGTAAACGTCGAGACATTGAGGATAGAGGAAAAAGGGTTGCGGAACATGAGTTTGCCATCACAGATACACTGTAAAAGGCACTTGGCCCACTCATCAGCCATGAAAGCGCTTCTCTTTGCATCGTACACCTGGTCTTTCAACGTCCTCAGAGCTCAATCATCGATCAGCCCTAAGTCAAATATCCCGTCTCGTGTCGGGTTTTTGATTTGTCGGTGCTACTCTCTGCGCACCTGAGCTTGGTACAATATGAGCACCTTTATGCCATCTGCTCCCTCGTTACGCATCTTGTGATTCGTGAGGCGAAAGAAAAAGGAGTGCATTGCGTCCACCATGTTGTTGGGCCATTTTTCTTGCACGATGTGCTCTAAGAAATTGGTCGAAGCGATGCATAGCTGATCCCAAGATAAATTCTTGTCTTGGGTTGCTCTTTCTTTCGCTTTAAAATTGACTACCAGTTTCAACGCTAAAACATCATCCTCTTTTGCAAAGGTGAAAATATCGTTAGATGCCACTGATTCGTTTTTGGCCGCTTTGGCTCTACTCTCTGGGGTGAAGTAGCTCAATTTGATGTACTCCCGCTCCCTCAGCTTCTTGATAGCAAAGCACGCAGGTGGATACTCTATCACCTCTGGTACTGGTTTGCCGGCTACTAGATTTGGCCCTCCATCTTCACTCACTGGCGATTGGGCTCTGGAACGCATGGTTTGTAGAGTGTGCTCCTCATCTTGACTCCTCTGCGGCTCTTCCCTAGCATTTCCTGCATCTCTCACCTCTGCTTCTCTGTCCTCTCGCTCTGCTTCCCAGACAGCTTTTCTGAGTTCTAGGGCTTCTTTCCAGGAATTCAACAAGATCTCAGTCGCTTGTTCATCTGTCATCCCTACCCTACCGTGTTTCACCGCTTGCCTAGTGAAGCTAAACTCGTCTTTCAAAAAATCTGGGGGGATTTCCGTGTATGGATTTACCGTGAGAGTGATCATTGTGGAAAGACAGATGTATCTACAAGCGTTTTCGTCTAATACTCAACTGTGTTATTTTACAGAAAGATATTTTGTTTTCTGCGGGAAGACACGATGCTGAGCGACGATGAGAACACTGAGGGTGGGAGTCGCAGGGAAAAAGGGATTCCCGTGACGACACAGCCACCCTCATTCAAAGACCACGCCCTTTCTGACGTTCGTCTCTCATGGCAGCCAGGGCAACCACCTTTTACCTATAATAAATGGAAGAAGGCTATTATTCATTTATATCCTGGCACTGAAGAAGCTACATATTATATGGTAATGGAAATCCAGAAGTTAGTACAAGACACCTTTGCAGCGGAGATCTATATGCTTGGCGCATTATCAACTTATTATTGCAATTTTCAGCGGATAGCAAGATAGTGAGATGGCTTGTCCAGAATGGAAAGTTATATGGGAACAAGAAGCACTGTTTGTTTCAACAGGGGTTCCCAACCTTGCTATGGACTAAGATTGCATGGCACTTGGAGATTATTATGCACAACCATCACCCCGAGGAACCGTACGACATAGAAAAGGTCTTTGAGGCAGGAAAGTGGGTATTAAAAGGCATGGACATGGGTATACCTTTGCAGCAACCTGGCTCGGACCATGGAGGAATGGCACCCAAACTGGAGTTGCCAGCTCCTAGCGCTGCCAATGACCACCATGGGTTTGTCAAGAAAGAGGATTTGGAAAACACCGTTAACAATGCTGTCACTAACGTCATGAATAAACTTGAAACCTTGATTTCAACTAGTCTCTCAGTGCCTGAGAACAACGTACAGACGGGACTCTGCCATTTCTGTGGTGAGGCAGGACATACCATGACCAGGGGTCGATGTGCTATCCTTGAACAGTATCTGCAACAGGGGAAAGCCTGCTGTGGGATGGATGGTAAACTAGTCTTACCTTTGGGCACTAATATTCCTCTTTATTCTGAGCATAAGACTTTCCAGGGGCGCATTGACCAGTGGCATCAACGAAACCTGGGGAACCTAGCAACCGGTAACCTGAACAGTGCAGTGACAACAGAAGCAGAAATGACTCCCCAACAAGCGCTAATTCACAAGGTACTCCAGCTTAACGCTGTCAGCAACTGACCTACGTTGTCATGCAAAGAGAGAATTGAGACACTGGAAAAGGAATTGAAGTCACTAAAAAATCAGGTCTTTGATGGGGTAGAGATCAGAAAGGGCAAGCAGCCTTTGAAGGACTATAGACTCTCAGGCACCACAACAGACCCTACACCAATGAAAACTTCCACCTCTAGCGCTAACAAAGACATACCAGAAGCAACCAAGGTGCCTGCCATTATGGAACCACTACTACATCCTTATGCTGGCCTTGGAGGCAACTACGCCCCACCCCTTAATTGCAACTTTGGAGCACCAGACAAACCAATGGGTGGCTATCAACCAACGGTGCCTATATACAACCTAG
The DNA here is from genome assembly GCA_003313075.1 of Termitomyces sp. MG16. NCBI lineage: Eukaryota > Fungi > Basidiomycota > Agaricomycetes > Agaricales > Lyophyllaceae > Termitomyces > Termitomyces sp. MG16. The sequence goes on from QGOA01004936.1 coordinate 4,369, forward strand.
AAAAGTCAAAGGTAGTTTCTGATCGCATTATGCAGAGTCAGGTTATGCTATCAGTAGAAGAGTTATGCAGTGTGGTGCCAGACGTCAGGAATCAGATGCATACCATGGTTACCTCTCAACAAAACGTAGCTAACAATGTAACAACACTGGACAAATGTGATGATGCACTACCTGGGTTCACGTATATCATGGAAACTGTAGCCCCAGAGACTAAAGAGGAGGCTGCACCACCTAAGGAAGCTATATCCATTGACCCGGTTGAAACCTACCTTAAGTTGCTAAGATCTAGCAACAATTCCGCTATCCTGACTGTAGCCCAGGACTCTCATGCTATTTGCTCAATCATGCTGACTGTGGATGGAAAAAGTGAAATCGAGTCTATTGTGGATAGTGGATCTCAGATCATTTTTATGGCTGCTGACATTGCTAACAAACTTGGCATCATTTACGACCTGACAATTATTCTTAATATGCAAAGCGCTAACGGCACTATCGATCAATCTTTAGAAATGGCTCAAAACGTTCCATGTGCTATTGGCAACCTTACGTTTTACTTGCAAATTCACATTCTCAGGTCACCCATGTACGATTTACTATTAGGAAGGCCCTTCAACATGCTAGCTCAATCAGTAGTCAAGACAACATCCAAAGATGAAACAATGCTAACTATTAGCAACCCTAATTCAGGTGTCAGAAGAATGGTCCCAACATTTCCACGGGGGAAATTCCAAAAGCCTGGACCAAGAAAACGACCTTATATTAGCGATGATCCCTGCAAGTGTTTTCCAGTGCCATTGAGGAGATGAGTAATGAGGATCATAGAGATGAAGCGCTTATTTTGGACTATAATCATTGAACTGGGCAAGTAACTCATATATCACATACCCCTTTAGCCCCCAAAATTTTGGACTCTTCTTTGTTGCTTACTAGCAAAGCTTTATCATACCTATACCTCACAGCTTCGGATATTGCTGAAAATCTTTCAACAAACACTTACTTTGTTTCTACTCCTGATATTAAAGAACCTTTGATATCCGGTTTCACCAGAAATCAAAATTCTACATATAATGTGTTTGCTAACAATAGTATCCCTAAGTGCAAAGGGGTTCAGGTCAAAAAGAAGTACAAGCCTGTAGCGCTTAAAACAAAACCGGTAGCGAGTACCATGCCCAAAGAATTTTGGATCAAAAGAAAGATAATTGGTGATCTATTAGCAACACTTCCCGAACTCGACCCAAATCCACCGCCCTTTAAACCCACAGGATGGTTTATGGCAAAATGAAAGGCGCTATTCCTAAAGTGCCCATTATACAGGCTTTCTATCAAAGATGGAACTGGATGTACTAGTCAACATTATGTGGAAGCAAAACAAAGCATTTGCTTGGGAAGACTCAGAGCATGGTAAACTTAGAACTGACTTCTTTCTGCCAGTAGTTATACCAACTATTCCCCACATGCCATGGACCAAGCATAACTGACCAATCCCACCCGGAATAGAAGCTGAAGTATGCCAGATTATTTGTTTTAAAATAGCGGCAGACGTATATGAGCCTTTTAATTCAGCTTACTGCTCACGATGGTTTTGCATTCTCAAGAAAAATGGAAAGCTACGTATAGTTCACAGTTTAGAGCCATTAAACAAAGTCACAATTTGCCATTCAGGGGTACCACCTTTCCCTGATCACGTTGCTGAGTCCTTTGCAGGCCGCATCTGTGGTGCTACCCTGGATTTGTACGTGAGCTATAACAAGTGCTTAATTCATCCTTCTTCCAGAGACTTAATGACGTTTCAAACACTATTTGGGGTGCTATGGCTAGTAACACTCCCCATGGGATGGACCAACTCAGTGCTTATATTCTATGATGACATTGCATTTATTTTACAGCTGGAAATACCTCATCACGTACTCAGTTTTATCGATGACATAGGCATTAAGGGACCAAAAGATTGGTGCCTGATAAATGGCAAACCTGAAGTCTATCCAGAGAACCCCAAAATTTGTATGGTGCTATGGAACTTCTTTCAATTGGTCAACTGAGTTTTACAACACATGAAATATTGTGGTGGGACATTTTCAGGCCACAAGTTAGTTCTTTATGTGCCGCAATTTAAAATTTTAAGCCATGTTTGCATGCCCAATGGCAGGATCCCTGAAGAAAGCTGATTAGCGCTGCTTGAAAAGTAGGAAGTCTGCCATAACCTTTTGGAAGTTCATGCATTTCTACGCACAGTAGGCGTCCTTTGCATGTTCATTCATCATTTTGCATATTAAGCACATGCTCTCAATTGTTTAACCCACTCAGGGGTATCCTTTGAGTTCAGACCCAATCAAATTAATGCCCAAAAGGATTTAGTCAAGGCACTACAGGAAGCGAAGCCATTGATGCCCATTGACTATACTACCGCTGATCCTGTTATACTTGCTGTCGACACTTCATACATTGCAGTTGGCTTCTTCCTGTATCAGTACAACAGCGCAAATCGCAAGATTAGGTGCTACAACCGCTTTGGGTCGATTACCCTTAACGACAGAGAATTGTGCTACAGCCAGCCCAAGCTAGAATTATATGGCTTGTTTCGGGCGTTTCAAGCACTATGCATGTACCTTATAGAGGTCCAGAATCTGATTGTTGAGGTCGACACACATTACATTAAAGGAATGTTGCAGAATCCAGACATCCAACCCTCGGCTAGCATGAACTGCTGGGTTGTAGCAATACTAATGTTCCACTTTGAGTTAGTTCATGTGAAAAGCACGTTCCACAGGCTGGACGGTTTATCTTGACACCCACGACAGCCAGAGGATAAGGCGCTAGATGAAAGCAACAATGAAGCATTTGACAACTGGATTGATCGACTACACAGGTTTATCCATATCATTCAGCTACCTATACCCTTGCTTCATGAAGATCAACCAGTCTCCACCTAGTTACACCCTTTGGTGCTGTATCAACCTAAACCATATGAGGCGCTGATGACACCCAAAGTTTGGTCAGTAACAAATATAGTAATAGTGTTACCGTACCAAAAGCTTGCATTGGGCATGCTAAAAGTGATGAGGGGAGTCCCAGGCAGGTCCCAGAGAACACGCCTGTGAAGTTAAGATAAAGTTGGCAAAGGGGTCGGCAAGTATCAAGCGCTAATGTAAAGCGCCTATGAAAGAAGCGGTAAGTGAACACAGCAATGTGAGCGGCAAGAACACGATAAGCTTAGCGAGGTCTAAGCATCATTAATGCCTGCCGTAGCTGCAAGGCGCGAGTGTGTCAAGTGTTAGCAAGAGTCTGCAACTGTTGATAATTTTGACGTTGCTGACCGTAAATGAGATTTGGACCGCAAGGGAGACTGGAGTAAGGGGAGCAGGAAACTCTGTTATCTGGTTCCGTATGTACAAGTCGGTAAGTACTTTTATACTACAAGGAGTTCACCGTTGCCAGTGACTAATAACGCCAAAGTGCGGTAAACTAGAAAATTTTATAGGGGTAGCTCCAATGTTTTCAGATCCCTACCATCCATTCAAGACCCTTAGCGGCGCCAGGCAGCAGATCGCGACGCTAAACCATCAATCCATCATCCTTCTGTCTGTCAAAATACCTAAGCAATGTCAGGCACCAGATCAAGGCGCTAAGCGGTGTCAGACGCCAAGGTCAAACACTAAGCTGTCCGTCAGTTTTTGATAGATCGTCAGTCTTCTTTCCAAGTGCTGTCATCAGTAACTGATGCTATCTGTCAGTTGTCATTCTTGCTGCCATTGGCACTATCATTGATCGGATCTGCTTCTTGCCATACACAGCCGTCAAATATCGCCAAAATTGGTTAATTAGTGCGTGCTAAGATATTCTGAGCTGGTGCCGCATTGCCATAGCCTGCCGTTGATGCGCTGATCCTGTATGGGGTCCTATCAGCACCATCAACCTTTTACATGGCCAGTATTTATAACATTGCTAAGCCATCTAACGATCTAAAGATAGTTAAGGAACCCAGACCCTTGCAAGAAGACAGCCAAAAGCTACCATATTTGGCAGTACCACAAAGCGCTAAAGCAAAGGCAGAAGATCAGCAAGTGGACCAAGTTAGGAAATGGCTAAAGGATTTGTGACGACCTCAAAACCTTACTGATGTGGAATACGCCACATTTATTTGATATGCGATGACCTTTTTCTTAACCAAAGACCGACTCTGGCAGCGAAATAGAGACGGCATGCACAAGTTAGCAATTAAACAGGATAGCCATATCTGAATTCTCCGAGCAATGCATGACAATTTGGGACATTGAGGGCTCTATGTGATGAGATCTAACCTACTAGAGCGCTTCTGGTGGCCTCAAGTTAGCGCCAACATTGCGTGGTATATACATACTTGTCATCTTTGCCAGGTCCAACAGACTCGTCAAGTTCTTATTCCTCCTACGGTAGTGACTCCGGTGCCCTTGTTCAGAAAAATATATGTCAACACTATGCATATGCCCAAGTCCAGGCGCTACAAATATATTATTCAAGGCAGGTGTTCCCTAGTACACTGGCCGGAATTTTGCATGTTACAACAAGAAAACACGGACACCATAGCTAAATGGCTGTTTGAAGATGTTATCTGCCAATGGGGGGCCCTACACAAGATTGTTACAGACAACGGGGCACTTATAGTTAAGGCACTTGCTTATTTGGCAAAGAAGTACAATATACAGCATATGTCACGACCCCTCCCCCCCGGAACCTCCCCGGGACACCCCCGGAGCCCCGCCCGGGAACCTCTTCCGTCAACTCCCACAGCGCACCCCGCCCCCACAGCTGCTGACGCCGCCATCACACGCATCAAGGACCGCCATCAGCCATCAATGATCGCCATCAGCCAGCCCCCCCCGGGACCCCTGCATCACGGACCCCGGGATCCACCGCCATCAACGATCGGATCATGCGGCTCGCATCCGGCCATCACGCATCACGCCCCACGCATCACAACTCCCTCCGCGCCAATTGATCGCGTGTCCCCACATGCGCGATCCCGGTATACAGTCCCTGGCTGCTACTCAATGACCCCCGGAACTCATCCCAGACACCCCGGAATTCCGAGACACGAGCCGTAGTACTTATAGTGTAGTTCTCCGCTGTATTCGCTAGTCTTGATATTACATATACTGTTACTCTGCTTTACTTGGATTGTTGCGTGCCCTCTATTTGACTGGTACGCATTGACTGGCACGCTTGACTGGCACACTTGGATAATCGCGTGCTCTAAGACCGGTACGCACTTCGCGACTTTAACTTACTAACTTGGTCTCGTCTTAGAACCCCCGGTTCACGACTCGACCCCCTCTAACTCCCAGCCACCCCCAACCCAAAACTCCCAGGATTACCCCTGTCCTCGTCTTGAACCCCGGAGTCCTAGCCCTGGAGTTCCAGACACCCGAGTATTCGTAGGTCAAGTCCGCATCGTAAGGGCGTTGCTTTCCCGAAAAGCCCCTGACTCAGCGGAACCTGACAGCATATAAGAGTCTCGGGGTACAACAAACGAGCCAACGGTATTGTAGAAAGGCCACATTTTGATGTTCAACAGGCATTATTCAAGGTGGTCAATGGCGATGAGAATTGCTGAAGCGAAGCGACTTACTCTGTCTTTTGGTTGGAATAGGTAACTGTACAAAAAAGGATGGGCTGCTCCCCTTACTACACTGTGACTGGTACTCATCCACTGCTACTAGCTGACATAGTGGAAGCAACTTATTTGCAACCCCTGCCAAACTCACTATTGGCTTCTATGGATATGATTGCTAGATGAGCAATAGATTTATAGCACTGTGTAGAAGACCTCAAACGCTTACACAAGACCATATTCCAGGCATGTCAACAAGCAGCACTACAATTTGAAAGTGAGCATAGCACCACTATTATAAGAGACTATAACTTTACAACAGGAGTGCTGGTTCTTATGAGGAACTCGAAAATCGAGGTAACACACAACAAGAAGATGCAACCACGGTATCTAGAACCACTCATAGTAGTTTCCCGTAATAGGGGAGGAGCCTACATGCTTTGTGAATTGGATGGCTCAGTTTTGCATCGACTGGTAGCAGCGTTTCAACTCATTCCCTACTTAGCGCATGAACACATTTCTCTACCTTTGTCGGTGCTGGACATTGACACTGCTAAACTTTGAGAGCTAGAGGAGACCAAACTAGTGGACAATGACGAAGTCGCACCAGAAGAAGAAGACAATCAGTGACAGGATACAATGGGGTAGGGCGCTAGACCTAAGTGCCTTGCACCTCACTCATGAAAAGAACAACTGAGCATAAATAAGCATACTATTCAAACTACGGAACTAACAATAATTGACAAATTGGCTACATTAGGCCCTATGGCAAGGACCTCTGACATGTCTACTGGAGCGCCTAGGGTGCTGCCTGCGGCAAGGTAGCATGGGAGAAGGAGGCAGTGCAGGTAGTAAGAGAGGCGACAAAGTGGAGGAGGCAGTTCTAGGGGGAAAAGTAGAGAAGCTGGGTGGAGGAGAAACATAGATGGGGTCAGGTGGCACTCCAGCTCCGAAGCGAGGAGCTAGAGGCATAAAAGAAATAATAACGTGCTTGAGCATGGCAGCATGAACGTCCTCAGTAATCAGGTCTGGCAAGAGCAACCACTTCAGCACCTGGGGAGATGGGGAGTTAGCAAACCAGAGAGGATGGAAAGAAAAAGGAACTAACAATGTTATCTGTTTTGAGGAGTAGGAACTCCAAGCACCTTTGGCTACCAGAAACAGGAGGCTGGAGGGACACATAAAAGGTACTTAACCATGCCGCTTGTAGAAACTTACCACATTTGGGGGCTGTTTGGTCTCCACAAGCCACTCCTGGGTCATAGCCAAAAGTAAATGGTAGTGCCAAATCAGGATAAGGATGTTGCCATTGTGGTGCCAAATACCGCCTGGGGGCAGTCAAGCAAAGAACATCTCAAGGCAATCTAACACCTCAGAACAAAAGACTGGGGTAGTATCATCGAGGAGGAAGAAGGGAGTAGGCATTGTGCTGACTCTGACATGAACACTAGGCCTGAAATCTCAGATATATACCTAGCAATGTTGTGCAGGGTTGAAGGGACTTAGGAAACAGAACTTATGCGGCACCATCACGAGGACGTGATAACAACGATGCAATTCATAAATCTATGACAAAAGAAGCAAAAATCTGGGAATCTGTCAGGCCAGTGGCGCTACGGAGAAGATGGGATTGCCTCACTCAAGTGACATGGGGGGGGCAAAGGACAGACATGCAACAAGTCAAGAGGGGCTGAACCAAGAAATATGCTTGCTCACAACTGCTGGACCCTCAAGGGGACCACGAAAAAGACAAGCGCTGGTATACTTGCAAGGGGACTGGAAGCAAAATGCCGTTGGACATGGAAGAAGGGGAGATGATGGCTCAGTAACTAACCAGGTAATAGCTTTTCTTCATCAAAAGCTAAAGACGATCCGCCGTGTCCTCGGTGGTGATTTCCTGGATTTGGGCAACTATCAGAAGGACATTGTAATGCGCCAGGAATAGCAGCACATGCACATGGAAAGCCTGGCTCCACACAGCCTCTGTACCAAAACGCGTTAATGGGGATGCGTCTCCCCAAATTTCACAAGCAGCACGCAGGAGCTAGCAACAACGACCCAACTCAACCACCTCATCGGCCAACTTAGGGATATCCTCAGGAGAGTAATGGTGAAAGAACAAAGTGGCCTGGTCCAAAAAGGTGGGAGGATCCATGGCAATATAGGCGTGATCACAGCTTTGAGTCCACACGCAACCAGATGGGGTGGCCATCACGAAGACTGATGGAGTCGAGTTGATGCATAAGTAATTTATAGGACACGGGAAGTGTTTCGACTAGCAACAGCATGGGAGGACTTTTCTCAAGGAACCAGGACCCTAACAGGAGCGCTAGCCAATCAGAGGTGCTTGACTCATTCTAGGACCACCCAAAAAGGAAGTTGACATTTGATGTTTAGCGCTTACTCACATCATTACTGAATAAACATAAGTGACTACTGGTTTTCTATTTCTTTATACGCTATACTTCTTGCATGGATCTGCTTATTTATTTACAAACAGTACCCATTTCTACTTAGTCTGGCACGGTAATGGCTATTGGACCGCACCAGCAAAGGGGTTTCTGCGCTGTGATGATCTACTGAGTGTTTCCCCTTATTCCTTTAGTTTGTTTATTTTGATTGCTTACAGACTGAAGTGTTGGTATCAAAAGGAGGGGGGGCGTTTATTCGGATAAAGGGGGCTACATCAAAAACTACGTATCAACCAATCACACAATCAAAAAGTCCAAGAAGAGCAAAGCGCTATGGGCCAGAAACTATGCATCAAATGCAGGAAGGGCAGGATCACCTAGAGGGAGCAAATCCCTATCCTGAATACGGTTACTCACTTGCCACTTGAGTGCATCAGTAAGATCATCATGAAGACCAAGCAAAAGGGCCTCACAACGTGCTAAGGTATCAACACGAGGGCGCAGAAGGGCCAGGTCACGTCTAACAGTCTCGGTAGCCTCATCAACATGGAGAAGTTGTTGGTGAAGGTCTCCAGCGGGATGAAGGGGAGTGGTGGGGTAGGAAAACTGGTTGCCGAGCCAAGGAAAGGCGTCGCCAGTGACACACATAGCTGAGGCAGGGGTCCAGAAGGGATCGAACTAACCCGAATCAGCAAAAAGAAGAAAATAAGTTAGGAGGAACTCACATGGACAGTAACAGGGGTGTGGGGCATCCATTCATAGCGCTCATCACTGGGAGACATGGCTCTGATGGAAGAAAGACTCATGCCATAAGAAGGCAAGTATCTCCAGCGGTGCCAGCACTCACTCTGAGGCACCAGGGTCTCTTCAGACTGAGGGGCCTCAGAAGTTTTGTGAGTGCTGGGGATAGTAAAAGGGCTGCAAGGAGGAGTCACAGAAGGAGTAAGGAGGACACCAGGCAAGTTGCTAACCGTGACAGGGATGGGAGAAGGGCTAGCACCTTTGCTAGCCATAGGCACATCTTCAGCAGGAGGTATCGCCATGATGACAGGGAGAGAAGGAGGAACCGGGGTCCTAGCGATTAAATCAACAAGAATAGAAGACAAGGGCAAACTAAAAGACATATGGCTCTTGACTAGGGCTGCTCTGGCAGGAGTTAGTAGCAAGCGGAGGAGTGATTTGGAGAAGGATAGCGTGTACTGCCAGCAAGTCATCAATGTTAACAGTGGTGGGCTCTGAAGGGACTTTGTCATCATCGTCGCCTTCGGCATCCCTCTCAGTATCCTCACCTTCATCAGAGGACGGCTCAGCAGTAGACAAGATAACCGGAGTAGCGGGCACTAACTTACGGTGCTTACCAGGACTTTTACTAGGAGAAGCGACCCTGGGCTTACATTTCAACAAGGCAGGACAACGGGGAGAATGGGTGAAGGGGGCGGCAATGGTAGTTCCATCCTGAGTAATAGGGAGCGCTAAACTGGCCTTGCTGATGACTGTGGGCTGATGAGTGGCAGCTAGAGCACACTGTTGATGAACAAAATTCCTTGCATTATGGACCAGTATAGTGCACTTGTAGTTCTTCTGCATGCTGGCATCCTTACCACGCTCTTGAGTGCGAATGCCGTTGAAGATGCAACCTTATTTTAAAGCATCACATCTGTAGCAAGGGAGGGAGGCCATAGGAAACCAACAACTCTCTGGATCATTTTCAGCCCAACATTTATCACACTAAGATCGGTGTTAGTGACATCATAATACCAGAAGCAAGCAGGAACTTACCACACCAACCTTTGCTCAAAAGGCATGACAATCTTGGGGAGACACTGTAATCTTCTTCTTGGCGCCAAGGATCTGAACCCCAGCAGGTAGTCTGGTATTGATGACGGTAGTATTGTGATAAAAGCACAAGAGGTCACGAAGTTCTGCATCAGTAAACATAATTTGTTTAGGTGCCTGGGTGTCAGGGGACTCCTCATTCCTTTCTTCTTTCACTCTTTATTTCTTCACTCTCCTTTCATTCACTTCCTTATTTCTTCTATCATTCTCTCATTTTGCTGTTACTACTTTTTCAACACTATCTGTTAGTACTATTCTCAACCTTTGAGGTGCTCTGGTTCTTTAGCTATCACTCAGACAAGTGTGGGCCCTTCAGCACCGCTCCAGGCTGCTTAGATAAGCCGGAGTTTGCCTTTCTGACTTCCAAAGTCCGGAGTTTTCCTCCCTTGTTTGCACACTTGTTTGGTTAGTCAATTTTCGAGTTTTTAAGGTTTTGTTGTACTGTACAGTTGTTTCCCACGCTTCAGAGGCCCCAGAAGCGTCCAACCTGGCATAGGGAATCCCCAGACTTGTTCTCTTTGGATCTCCCTCTGCCAGGTGAGTAGCTACCTTGATATTGTCAGTATATATTCTAATACACTTTGGATCTCCCTCTGCCAGCTGTGTGACTAAGCCACAGCCTCTAGAGGTCGCCCTTACACTGGGGCCATCAAAGATTAGGCGCTAAGATCTAGCGATCTTGGAGTGAATGCTTATGACATATAAAGAAACACCATGAGCAGGAAGATTAACCTTAGAACGAGTTAACAACATAATAAAAAGGGATAAGAAGATGGTCATACCGTACGTTTGGAAGGACTAAAATGAGTAGTAGGGGTACGCTCAATAACGACGGCAAAGTTTTGTGGAGGACCATGGGGGATGGAACAGGAAGGGCCTACTCTAGGCTCAGTGGCAGGAACAGCAATCTGCTTGATGGCTGAATGAGGGGGGCCAGGACGTGTAGGCAAAGCGGCACCATGAAAAGGACTGCCAAGCACGGGAGAGGCAGGAATGGAAGGGGCAAGCAGGGCAAAAGATAAAGGAGCGGTCTGAGTTGAAGGGGCACTGGGAAGAGTGGCAAGGGTTGGCAAAGTTTGGGCTGACTGATCAAAGTCAACATCGCTGGCATAGGACACAACAGGAAACCCACCTTGCTAACTTCAGTACTGGCAAGCAATGCATCAATCTCATCGGATAAGGAAGGAGCCTGTGTAGGCACCAAACTTTAGTGCCACGAAAATCAAAATCAAAACCTAACTTACGAATGAACCAGTTGGCACCTTCATACTCCCAGTACCAAGCCATGCACCACTCATGAACTTTGGCTTCACGCACCCAAGAGCTGTCAGGGCCATGCACCATCAACCATTGCTGATAAAGCTGCATTATGGCAGGAACGTTTTGTGGTGCATTGGCGGTGCTGGTAGCCTTAGTGCGGTCAAATAGATAGGAAGCTTTGGCAAGAAAGTTAGGGAGAGCAAAAGGAGCAAAACCAGACATTCTGAAAAAGGTGGGAGGAAAAACACAAGCGGAAGGCAATGTCTAGAAACAAGCTTATAAGGTGCCAGCAGCATTATACAGACCGTAGCGCAGTCAAATTAATGACAGTGTTTGACTGAGGACAGTCAATTTTTCAGTCGGGGGGAGATGATAGGCTTCTACTCGGACTGAGCGCATCAAGGGGCACACTACAGGCCTACAGACACAGGCCATACTCAAGACCCTAGCGATCCTCTTGGACACAGGAAACCATGGACCTTAGCGCTCAATTATAGGCGCTGTTTATCAGTCTAAACCACCACTACTAAGCCTTCAGCATATACCACTTATTGACCTTGAAGGATTAGGAGACCAAGAACTCAGGGCGCTAGCATGACGGTGGGGACACAACTTTGACCAAACCCTGATCAGTTCCATAAAGGGGTTAGCATTAGGCGCTGCCATTGGATGAGGCACTTCAATCAGAAGTCTAAAGAATCAGCAGCGACAAAACAGAATATACTCTAGCCAGACATTTTATCCATCAAGAATTGATACCAGGTTTAGCGCCGACAGTAGAACTCATGGCATCTGTCAAGGATTTTCTGACCATACCCTGCAAAGGCCTGGCCAATCAGAATTACACTAAAAAGTGAGCAGACTCATACAAAGTTTAAGTCAGTTTAGAGTTGCTATGGCCAATGGGCTATAACACCATTGGTCACCATTGCCCCATGTGTGCCAGTCGCCGTTGACAGGTCGCTGTTACCTACAACCACAAGGAGAGGTGCTAATTGGTAGCGCCACGAATGGACTTATTTTAAAAATATATAGTAGTGCATAGTATAAAAGATAGCTACTCTGGATGTATATAACAACGAATCGTAACTGCTGGAGCACCCAGTTACACTTAGCGTTCAAATTGTGCTAGCTTTCCCTAACTTTGTCACTAAGTCAGGCGCTAGCCTTATTTATCTTGTTTTTGTCGTTTATGGTGCCACTTACAGGCATATTATGCTGCGCTACTTGTCTTTTCTTCTATATCTCTGTGTAAACTATGACACTTACCATCTGCCAGGTAGCACCCGAAGCGCTATTATCTAGCACATTGTTCTATCACCTCTGCTTGAGCACACCGGGACTCTGTCAGGACTCCTCATACCTACGCATGCCAAGCGCTGGAGACGGTGTTGTACTGCATATACATCCAGCGCACCCCAACCACAGTTTGCATCATCAACGCCCCAAAAGGGGCCCAGGGGCTAACATCCTCTTCTTATCTGCAGTATTGGTAGAGGGCCTGCCAGCCCAATATCCTTGATGTGTGTGGGCAATGGACCCACATTCAGAGACAACTGTTCCAGAGAGGCTGCCATCCCTGCCCTTCAATGACGACTGGTATGAGGAGCCTGAAGAGGCTCGAATGGAATTCCCTAAGCTGCACAAGACAGCAGCACAATGTATGGCATGTGAACAGTGCAACAGTAATTGATGGGCCAAGATGGACCATCAGGCACAAGATAAAGCCAAGCGAGGAGCTGTCCTCCTCAAAGACAAAACTGGGCACATTGCTGATGCGCTTGGTATTATGATCTATTGTGATCACACAATTGAGTGCCAGAACTCATTCTTTGGTGTGGGGTTGTCTCCCCAATTCTATTGGTTGCCAGTGACCAACACTATTTTTGTTGAGCAAGAGGGCCTTTGAGGCTGACAAAGAAGACAATGCCATGCAGACACCCCACAACAGTAAGGTGTACCAAGTTGCACCTCACAAGTTCCCCTGCAGTCCTCAAAAGCTTCACAGGCTCCATTCACTGGTAAACAACCAGTTTATGCCAATTTGTCAGCATTAGTTGGGCTATCTCCTGCTCAATGAATTCAAACGGGTGACGTTGAACTGCCACCCTACTGCCAGAGCCATGTCTCACTTACTTGACAAGGCCCCATACAAAACCATTATGGTACCCTTTGCGAGTCTTGAGGAGCAGGAGAAAGTCCTTTATTGCCGCAAGAAAAGTGGGAGACTGGCTTTCATCAGCCTGACTCCCCCTGATCCAAAGCAACTCTTTGCTTTGGACTACCTGGGCTCATATGCCCTTCTCTATGGGCATCCTGGGACATCCAATGTGTGGACCAGTCTGGCCATGGACCATGCCATGTGCATTCATTGGCGCAGCCTCTTTGAATTTGTGCTTGTGCATGCTATCAGCACCAGCCACCCTTCCAAGACCATGGTGCACAAGTACCTGGCTTATGTCTTTGCATGACCAGGCCTCTATAAAGAGGACGTTGCTGAATACGAGGTGGCTATGGGGCAAGCCTTTGTGTCCCTCCACAACGACAACCTGAATTTTGAGGCTTGGGCTGTGGACATTCCAGAAGCATCAGCTTTTATCTTAACTACTTCAGACGTGTTATGCATCCTTCTTCACAACCAAATCCCGGTCAGCTGGGTTGACCATGCTTACACCTATGGGGTCACCTACTTGGCCCACATATTCTTCAGCGACAACCAGCTCTACAACAAGGCGGCTGCCATTGACAATAAGAGGCTGCAACGCCTCAACCGTTACAGGACACCCCAGTCCCTAGCTCAGTAGAATGGGTAGTGCAAGGCCACCATTGGTAATTGCCAGTGCCTGATGCTCCAGCAGCAGGAGAGCTGTCATGCCTATGAACAACGCATTCATGAAGAGGATGTATCTTCTCATCGGGCAAGACATTCATGCCCACAAGCTCTGGACGTGCCAGTACCCATCCAATAATGGGAATCTCCCTGATCTGCAACCACCTACTCTGGGGCCATCAGTCAACCCCACTCTTACACTGTCCTCTCTACAGGACTATGACAATTCACTGCCTGTAGCAGGGCCATTGGACACTTCCCATAAGCCCACACCCAAGGATGAACTCCTTGACTACGAGATGGACGACACAACTGCTGATCCATTCTGGAAGCCTGGAGACTCTCCAATTGCCCCCATCTGACTTACTGATGGCCTGACCATTGGAGCATTTCAAGACTGTAGTTTGGTCTAATTGGGGGGTGTGTAGCGTAGTCCACTATATGGCATTGGCCACATAGCTTTTGCTTACTTGTAGTCAATATTATATTATATTAATTATAATATAATATTGATATTTACATATTATAAATAGTTTATCTTTGCTGCTTACTAAGCAGCTTATTATTGTTTTATACTACATTGTCAATAGACCAGACTGGTCTGATTCTGTGTAGTGTGAACCTGAGCTCACTTCAACTGTAACTTTGTTACATCAATTCATTGAGGCAGGGCACAATATCAATGCCTATACAATCTTGAATGCTATACTTCTTTTGTTGCCCCATGCCTCTACTTGGGAAGTGGTCAAACAAAACCTGTTATTTTGTAGCACATCCCTAACCTTAGAGACTGTCACAATAAAACTGTTAACAGTTCATGATTGCTGAACACTCAAAGACTCAGCCATAAATTAAATTCTAGCCTTTATTTCAAAAGGAGATCATATCTCAAGTAAGAGTAAACATGACTCCAAATTTACAAAGAAAAATCCCAGACCCAACACAAATCAAAGCCTGACAATATTTGCCACAACTGTGGCAAAAAAAGTCATTGGCATCCTAAATGTTCAAAATTGAACAAGTCCAAACCTGTTGGAAATGCAAACCTATCATTTACAATGCAAAATGATGCCTCACAAGAGGTGGGCAAGTTATTGATGGCTACCAACAAAGACATGCCATCTAGCATACTCCTTGATAGTGTGGCATCCTGCCACATGGTAGCTGATCAAATGTACTTCACCAGCTATCAATCAATTGAGAACCAGCACATCTCAGTTGGTGGCATAAATACCTTGTCTTTTGTCAGAAAAGGCACTATTTTAATTTAAGACCTACTTACTTGACTTATAGACATCCAATTACAAGATGCTCTTCATATTCCAGCCCTAGGCACCAACTTGATCAGTCTCAGATCTTTACAGTGAGCTGATGCCACAATCAATAGTTTACCTTGGTATGAGCCTTGCCTGGCATAGAAAAGAATTTATTCACACAAATTTAATCAGTACTGAAGAGACACTCTATTAAACTACAATGATAACCCTGAGAATCAACAATAACAGAGTTGCTTACATTGCAAGCAGACCTACCATGCAATTGTAACACTTCTAGAAGATTGAACTGACAATTTCAGGAAAACTGGAACTAGCAGGGCTTGAACCTGCATCACATGTTACCATTACACTATAGTCTCATATTACTACTTGCTTTTTCTTGTCAACTAGTACCATTCTAGCTTTAGTCAATAGGGGCTTAGACATAACTCTGGACTTTAACTAAGGTGTATTGACATATCCTTACACTCTTCTCTTTAGACTTGTTCTGGCAAGTTTCAGGATCCCAAGTGGAGAGTCAAACCTGCTGCTGTACACAATATTGAATATAAATATTCCACTGAACTACTGGGACTGGTTGCAACCTTATGGTATACACATAGATTGGTTAAAAGACACTATCTTGGTAAATTCATTTGATCCATTCATCTGCTCATGGACAGGACACAGATCCACTGGACTTGTTTCCCCTCTTTTAACCCAGCACTGTCCCTACTAAATTATTTGTCATTTTTAGACAGGAAGATTTCTTTGAACATCAGCTACTATCTGCTGATGTCAGCTGGCTCACATGCTGACATCCGCTACCATCCACTGGCATGCCAGTAGACAGTAGATACTCACGCACCCCCCTTCTGCCCTTTCCCCTCTTTCTCCTCAGTGCCATCCTCTCCACTCCCCACACTACCTCACATGCCATCCCTGTCTACTACATGCACCTTGCTTCCCTCCTGCCCCCTGACCTGATGTCTGACATCTGCTATGTCCACTATGGACACCCACACTCCTCCCCTTCCCCCTTCACTCTCTTTCTCCCAACCCCCATCTCTCTTCTGCCACTTCTCATGCTCCTCCAGATGCCACCCCATGCATGCCCTTTTCTTTTCTCCTGCCCTAATGCCAGCAGATGCTGGGCAATGCTGGGGGTTGCTGACAGATGCCAACGAATGCCAATGGATGTACAACAGATGCCAACAGATGCCAGCAGGTCCCAATGGCTACCAACAGATTTCAACGGATGCCAGCTAATGGCAGTTGATGCCAATGCCCTTCTCAAGCCACAAAAACTCTTTTGGGGAATATGCCGCCCCCCTTCCACCTCTAAATATCCATGCAGGGACCTGCAGAGATGTAGGTGGGCAGCTGTTCATTGTATTATCTGACCTTTGATTCTATCTGTTAGTAATGGACCTGCCGTGCAATGGTTAAATTGTCAGTGTGTTCCATTGCTGGAGGCTTCTCCAAGGCTGGGGATTTGATTCCCCCTCACAGGCATAAGGACTAGATGAAGGGTTACCTTTTTCTTTGGTTCAACCAGCCTCTGTGGGCCTGTGTAAGCCTGTGCAGATGTCTGCTGGTGCCCTGTGCAGGCCTGCGTGGATTTGAGTAGGTTGATGTAGGTCTGCATAGATGTCTGCTAGTAGCTTGCATAGGCCTGCATATGTGAGGGCGACCTCTAGAGGCTGTGGCTCAGTCACACAGCTGGTAGAGGGAGATCCAAAGTGTATTAGAGTATGTACTGACAATATTATAATAACTACTCACCTGACAGAGGGAGATCTAAAGAGAACAAGTCTAGGGATTTTCTATGCCAGGTTGGATGCTTCTGGGGCTTCTGAAGCATGGGAAACAACTGTACAGTACAACAAAACCTTAAAAACTCGAAAATTGACTAACAAAACAACTGTGCAAATAAGGCAGGAAAACTCTGGACTTTGGAAGTCAAAAAGACAAACTCCAGCTTATATAAGCAGTCTAAAAGTGGTGCTGAAGGGCCCACACTTATCTGAATGATAGCTAAAGAACCAGAGCACCTCAAAGGCTGAGAATAGTACTAACAGATAGTGTTGAGAGAATAGAAACAGCAAAATGAAAGAATGATAGAAGAAATAAAGAAATGAATAAAAGGAGAGTGAAGGAATAAGGAGTGAAAGAAGGAAGAAATGAGGAGTCCCCTGACATCACTCCCCCTCTAGAGTATGGCATCTCAACGTGCTGGATAGAAGTAGTTCTGGATGGCCTGGTCTACTTTGAAAAGAGAATAGAGGCCTCTGGTTGCCTGAGGAGCATTGGGATGCTGTTGATAGAATTTCCAGACCAAGGCAGGAGCATGGACATTTTCTTGTGGCTCCTAGGAGATGTCCTCAATTTCATAGCCCTTCTACTTGACTTTGAACTGAAGCTTGTTCCTAAAGAGTCGGCTGTCTAGGATCTGTTCCACTTTGTACTCCTCTTGGTTGTCTACCAGAACTGGAGGTGGATGTGGCTGTGGGCATTGACCTGGGATTGGATCCTCTGATGCGGGAGAGAGCTTTACCACATTAAAGACTGGATGGAGTCGACTCATTCCACTAGGCAGCTTGAGTCGATAGGCTAGTGGGCCTACCTGCCTTACTATAGAAAAGGGTCCTAGACAACAATGAGAGAGCTTCTGAAAAGGTCAGGTAGTAGCAATGTCAGAGGCATCCAGGTAGACTTGATCTCCAGGCTTGTACTTGGGGGCTGGAGTTTGTCCATGATCATAGTAGCAGGCCATGTCATCCTTTGCCTTAGCTAAAGCAGCCTTGGCTTCCTTCTGGGCTGCCTTCATCCAATCTATAAACTCATTGACAGCTTCATTCTCTGAAGGTCATCCACAAGGCTCAAATCCCATCTGAGGGTGTTGACCAGTATCTAGAAGAAAAGGAGACATCTGGGTGGCAGCATGTACATGGTTGTTGTATTGAAACTCTGCCTCTGGTAATAGGTCATCCCAGTCATCCTGTTGTTCATTGCAGAAGAGCCAGAGATACTGTTCTAGCTCTACTGGGGATGGTAGGCTGTGGAAGTGTGGAGTTTGACATGGAGGAGGCGATACAGTTCTCTAGTAAACTCTGCCACAAACTAAGGTCCATGGTTGGAGACATAAGCATCTGACAACCCATGGAGTTTCCAGACATGCTTCTGGTACAGATTAGTGGTGCCCATAGCAGAGCAAGTAGTGTGTGTTGGAATAAAATGAGCACGCTTGCCACAGATATCCACTACCACCATGATCGCGTCATATCCATGAGAGTCTGGTAACTCAACAATGAAGTCTCCTGAGGCCACACTCCAACGCTCAGCTGAAATAGGCAATGGATGAAGCTGTCCCATAGGAGGCTGATGACAAGGCTTAGTCTGAAGGCAAAGGTCACAGGTGGAGGTGTAAGGTCATCAGGTTGGTGGTGTTTGGTTGCATTTTCACAAAAACTTCTCTTCTTACACATGCCATGTTTTAAGAATGCCAGAGTTTTTCTATGTACACTTCTTTGCCAAGCTCCATCACTATCCTGACCTGTTGGTTGCCACATTGTGCTTTCTCCATTGTGGCACATCTCTTAATGGACCTTTTATCTACCACTATGCCAAAATCACAGAGGAGTGCAACATGCTCCTTACTCCATAGACATACTCTGCTACATTTTTATGGTATATTGGACAGGCTGACAACTTCTATCCCTGGTAAGTTCCAAGTATGGCATGCACAGTTTGTAGCATCAGAAGAGCAATGATAGCCTGCTGCAAATGCATGCAGAACATTGAGAAACAAGACTTCTATCCCAGCCAAAGCTAGTAAAGGTTAGTAGTAGCTATAATTATGTTGTATATTAATGTGTAACTCAGTTTGTTTCAATAGGATGACTGTGTTCTTTTTCAGTTTCAGTAGAACAACTGAGGAATTCCAATGCCACATCCAGCATATATTACATGCATTATTGAGATCATTGCCCCAGCAAGGCATCAACTCTCTGAAGATCACAAACCCCATCAGAGATAGAGGAGCATCTGCATGTAGGACATCATTAAAAATTGCTTGAGTTGCTAGATTGTTCAGAACAGCTAGATGAATATGTGAGAATGTGGTGCCTGTTTTTGAGATTGATTGAAGTAAAGAAAAGAGCTCCTGTGGCTCAGAAGATTTGATGTAGAAACTTTGATAGATGTTATGACATAGACAAATTGTAGATGCATAATCAAAGATGTTCCAAAGCAAGTGCTAAAACCCCATTCTTTGTCTGTTGTCCTTGAGAAGCACCTCTTGAGTCAAGATAGATCTTTCCACATAGGTCAAAGTATGAAGCAGAAAAAATCCAGGTAAGTAGAATGGCTATTGCAGCAGTACTCCTGCCAATCGATGAAATACCACAGTAGAATCTACCAAGTTATGACGTATGATTCTTAAAGACTGAGGAACGAAGTACTTGATATGTAAGAAGATTTCTTGACCCAAGAAAAGGTTTTCACCTCTTTTTTTTTAACTCTTTCAGGCATTTACCATCAAAGAAAATGTCCTCAAAGTGTACATCTTCAATAAGCTCGAGACATCCAGCTCTTTGAGATGCATTCAAAATGCTAGCTTGAATAGAAAATCAGATGGAACTTTAATGGTCAAGAACTGGGGAAGGCGGGCGATTGATAGAAATACCTTGTGCTCGGTGTCGTCATTGGGGGTACTCGATGCCAAGCCTTGGGTGTGAAACAAGTTGTATATTCTGTACAATCCTTTGAATAGTTTTTCAGGAAAAGAAAAAAAGATGGTTATGGAAGTTCGTTTAATCATTCTCAAGGATTGCAATTTAGTACCATCAGACAATGAGGATAAATGGCCTGACTGCCGTTTCCAGGGCAATTGTGGGGTCGTGGTTTTTGAGAAAATACGACGGCCATCATCCTTGGCATCATTAGAACGCAAACACTTCAAAAGTGGGCCGATGAGTCTAGATATACTCTTAACTCGAATGATAGCATATGTTACGGAATCTTTTTTATTGACCGTGCTCTGAAACTTTTTTGTGCACCAAACTTTGTGGAGACAAGATCATCTTAATGTGAAATTGTGTGGGTAACTTGAATAAACTTTCGGTTGTACATACTAAGGTGCGGGATCTTTAATCGATCATTCTTGGCCGCCAATCAATAAATTGACAGCTGTCTAGTTCTAAGTCATTGTCCAAATATCTTAGCTTGACCTACTTACCCATGTCTATTGCCGACATCGCGCCTGCTTTCGCAAAGCTTAACCTCCCTTCTGCCGAGGAATACCGCAAGCGTAAGGTCGCGCTCATCTCAGGTGATTGCATATCTTCACGTTAATCGTTGCTGTCGCTCTGAAATGTCAGATATTCAGGTATCACTGGACAAGATGGATCTTATCTGTGAGTTCATTTATCATTCGAGTCGGACTAACTAACCGTGTCACAGCACGGAATTACTCTTGTCTAAAGGGTATGAGGTGCATGGTATCATCCGTCGGTCATCGAGTTTCAACACTGGCCGACTGTACCATCTTTATAAAGACCAGCACGAACGTGAGTTACTTCTATTCTAAATTACAAAGATAGCCTCATCAACCGATAGACCGCAATAATTTCAAACTGCACTACGGAGATTTAAGCGACAGCACCAATCTCGTCTACATCATCGCACAAGTGCAGCCAACCGAGATATACAACCTTGGTGCACAATCACACGTCAAAGTCTCTTTCGAAATGGCAGAATACACGGGCGATGTCGATGGCCTTGGCACCCTTCGTCTCCTCGATGCTGTGCGGACCTGCGGGCTCGAGAAATACATCCGCTTCTATCAGGCATCAACGTCCGAACTCTACGGAAAGGTCGTTGAGACACCGCAAAGCGAGACGACGCCCTTCTACCCTCGCTCTCCTTACGGCTGCGCCAAGCTCTACGCGTTTTGGATCGTCGTAAACTACCGCGAGTCGTACGGGATGTACGCCTGCAATGGGATTCTGTTCAACCACGAGAGCCCTCGTCGTGGCCGAACATTTGTCACGCGGAAGATTTCGCGTGCAGCTGCAGACATCTCACTCGGGAAACAGTCATGTTTGTACCTGGGTAACCTTGATGCACAGCGTGATTGGGGTCATGGTATCTCATTATCTTGCGTATCCGGAATCTGATCCTGATCTTCTAAATCAGCAAAGGACTATGTTGAGGGAATGTGGATGATGCTCCAACAAGAAAGGGCAGAGGACTTTGTGCTCGCGACTGGTGAAACTCACCCTGTGCGGGAATTCGTCATTAAAGCCTTCAGAGAGGTTGGGATTGACCTCGAGTGCGTTTTATTTATCCTTGAGTCAGGCAAACTGACGGTTGGAACATGTTTATCGTTGAAGATGGTCCGGATCGGGTGTGAATGAACAAGCCATTGATGTCAAGACTCGCAGAGTTGTAGTTAAAGTTGATCCTCAATACTTTCGTCCTGCCGAAGTAGAGTGTGTCTCCATTCATACTTCTTTCGTTATGATGTTTGACCGAGACAACCCTCTAGTCTCCTCCTCGGAAATCCTGCCAAGGCTGAACGTATTCTTGGCTGGAAGCGCAAGGTCGATTTCGATTCCCTCGTCAAGGAAATGGTACAGGAGGACCTAAAGGCGACAAAGAGTTTGATCGAAAACCAAAACTAAACTCGCCCTGCCTTTGATGTTCATGATCAGATTGTGAAGTTTATATACCCAAAACGCCGTCTGCTACTGTTGCATGAGCGTATTCCTAAAAATTGCGTCTTGCTTATGGACTCTTTCATCATTGTAGGACACCTGCACGCTGATTCAAATACCATGTTTTTCCACCTCGTGAATACGTGTGAGACGAGTATGACATGATTGAAATCGTCGCGATCAATTGGTGGCATAAATCAGATAGCATTGTCCATGTAATTGATAGTACAAAAAAACCTGATGATCGCTTATAATTTGACTGTCATCAACAATGGCTATAGTCAAAGCTTTGTACTTATTTCTTTCCTGTTCTGGCATTGCCGTAGTTCTGGAGGAACCACTGTACAGTAGTCTCCAAAGCTATAAATCGTGTCAGTCCTGTTATATGGGAAAAAATCTGTAGAAGTCAAACCCTGTTCAAATGGGGTGAACTCGAAGCCTCCAATCAAACTTAGGAGCTTCTTGTTCGACGCAGGCTTGCGGAACTGCCCATCGGCACGGTTGGTATCGAACTGCGCAAGAACGAGCCTATCAGCATCGTTGCAAGGTTACGTATTGATGAGATTGCGAACTGTGTACTGGCCCTTGAAGCCCACTGCCTTGACAATAGCATCAGCGACTTCCTTGATGCTCACTTCCTCATTCTCGCCAACTAAAAAAAGAAGATATATCACCGACAACTTGGTTGGAAGGACACAGAGGGACGTACCAGAAAGGATAACAGGCGTAACATCGTCGTACTCACGTAACTGCCAAATAAACAGTTTTGCGAGGTCACGAGAATAGATAAACTGGCGCAAAGGCTTTCCAGTCCCAGACACGATAAAGGGGGTGCTGTTCTCTGGGGAAAAGTCAATACCAAACCTCGTATGAAGGACGGAACATACTTTTTGCGAGGTAGCATTTATGGATCAGGCCGGGTATGACGTGGGAGTCCTCCAAATCGCTAATCTTACTATTCAAGGACGCGCAAGAAGAGGATGGAAAACGATCCTACAAGTTATCTTCAGGACCAAACACATTAGTCGGGATGGCAGAAGTGAAGTTACAGCCAAACTCCTCCTTGTAAGCACTTCAAAAGTAGATTAAAGCTCAAACATTCATGACACTAACAAGACAACTTACTGATTCTGTACGTCGACCATACGTTTCGCATGAGCGTAACCAAAGTTACTCTCGTGTGGAAGACCGTTGTGGATCTTGGTTTCGTCAAGAGGATACTCAACCTTGTCGGGAAAGACGCAGGTTGACAGACAAG
The DNA here is from genome assembly GCA_003313075.1 of Termitomyces sp. MG16. NCBI lineage: Eukaryota > Fungi > Basidiomycota > Agaricomycetes > Agaricales > Lyophyllaceae > Termitomyces > Termitomyces sp. MG16. The sequence continues at coordinate 27,526 of QGOA01004936.1, forward strand.
AGATCACTTTCTGTGTCTTGTGAGTATGGGCGGCATGGAGGACATTATCATTGATTAGGATGTTGTCCCGTAGAAATGTAAGCTGAGAATGTATCAGGGTCAGTATTGTTGGAGATAAGCCGTCAAGGAGACGTACTTTATATTTCATGTTCCTGAAAAGCCCTCCAACTAGAAACTCCCAAATCAAAACCTTGAAAGAGACCCCAGAGACAAGAAATCACCCACCAAGAGCAGCAAGATGGATGACATGAGTGGGTTTGTACTTTTCAAACAATAAACGCGTCTGCTCCGCATCCCTAGATAAGTTCAGAGTACTCAACAGATAGCGATCGCGACAGCACAGTTCTAATCGCACCTAAGATCACCATCCTGTGAACTGGCAAAAATCCAAGTCTCGCCTTCTTTCCTGCCAAACCTTGATCCTATGGGTTCCTCGTTGATTACATGTTGGATTGCCTTGCCAACAAGTCCAGTTCCTCCAGTAACGAGCACAACGGCCGGCATAATCAAAATGTCGATACTTGTCACGAGAAGGGTTGCAAGTCAGTTCACGCGCTTACCGTTGAGAAATCCGGTAACGCCGCCGCGATGGTGATGGTCGTTGACAAAAACCACACTAAAGCAATTCGGGGCCACCCAAGGCAATGACAATCACGTGATTGACGCATCACTTATTACTCGAATTGATATCAAACGACCATCTAGTAGAGCCTTGCCTTCCAAACCTCTCTTCTTCATTGAGCTCCAATACAACGCGAGGAGCAGGCTCCGCCATGGACTGTAGGAACATCGCTCACGAGGTTTATGGTCTTGCTTATTCGGATGATCCAATTGCACCTATGGTACGGGAGGCGCTAGAGGTGATTGACTGTGGACTCGATACTCACGGGTGGGTTAGGGCATTCTGTGCGTCACTCGCATATCGAATAACTTAATGCAGACAGGAGTCTGTGTCTATCAGCTTCAACGGAGGCAAGGACTGTGAGCGACAATTTTGACCCCTGTCTTTCCTTGTGATCTCACCTCATTTACTCTTGACAGGTACGGTACTTATACATCTATATGCAGGTGCTCTGGCCAGGCGTCTTGCTCAGGGGCAGATTATGAAGCCCATACCTGCAATTTATATTCCTGTTCCATCACCGTTTCCCTCACTAGAAAGATTCATTGAAGAGACGGTCAAGATTTATAACCTTGACTTATTCCGGTGTAGTTCAAATTTTGAGCAAGCCGAAACTGTTGTCACATCCTCAACGTTTACTGCTGCTGCTGAGTCTCTGGAGATCAAAAAATCAAAACTGAACCCCACTGGTAAGGCCAAAGGCACGGATGGCATGCGGAAAGCACTTGAAGCCTACAAACGACGGTTTCCCCACATAACTGCTATCCTCATTGGAACGCGCCGATCTGACCCGCATGGAGGTACAAGTATATCCTACCTTGCCCCTCAGACCACGCTGATGTGATGGACAGCCAAGCTTTCCCATCGAAATATGACCGACGAGGGCTGGCCACCGTTCGAACGTATAAATCCAATTATCAATTGGTCGTACAGCGATGTGTGGACTTTCCTCAGGCAACTCAAGGTCCCGTATTGCTGTCTGTATGATGAGGGGTGAGCATCACAAATCTTTCCAACCCATTGTTCAAGTCCAGTCTCCAACCGCGCTTTAAGGTACACATCCCTTGGATCCACCTTCAATACATTCCCTAATCCGGCGCTTCTCGTAGAACCTACAATTCCGAGCGCCACTTATCACGATGGGCCTCTCCCCCACGCTTCCATACTAGGCTCCGCCACCGCACTTACCTCTGTCATCCACAGCGTCGAGCCAACATTGGAGAAGGAGATGGTTTCACCTGGCAATGTTCTTTCGACATGCATGTCTCCCACGCACACACTACCGCAGGGTAAGTCCCAGCAACCAAACTCGCCGACGTTTCCGAGTATGTGGAGGACATCGAGTTTGCCGGAACCACGGTATCGACCTGCGTATGAACTACAGGATGGGAATCTTGAGCGCTCCGGCCGTGGGTTAACGATGTCAAGCGTCCACAGAGAGGCATAAGACAATGTATCAGTTATCATTTCTACGTATGTATCTCATCCGCTGTTGCAATGTAGTACTTGTACGAGAGAACATAGTAGATTTGGACCAGAATCGAGTAACGATGTGCCTTATTTGCTGTACGAGTCAGAAATGACAAACTTCGGTATCTATGCAATAGTAGGGTAGTAATCCTTCGCAAAGGTGATGAGATTCTCCCCTATCGTGTTCTGAGCGTACCTAGCGTCGAATTTGATGACGAGTTTGAAAGCCTTATATGTCGTCACATTGACAGGAAGCGCTTCCTCCGAAACGAGCTAAGTGATTCCCTCGGAACAAGGTAGCACCGTCGAATACATATAGAGTCCCCCCTCAAGGTGTTCGATCAGCGGTTCAAAGATGAGTTCACTGATGTTGACGGAGGTCCCAGGTTTTTGGCAGGTTCGTCGCAAGAGTTGTGAGAAGCTCCGTGAGCTGGTCATCGATTTTTTGCGTAAACTGATTTGTCCATCGCTTTTTTGGCAACTGTCGAGTAGTTTGCTTTCTGTTCAGAGGCATCGATACGTCTCGATAACAGTCGCAAAATTACCCGTACAGTCCGAATATCGATTCTGGGCAGGCACCGTATTTACTAGAAGTATACTGCGTCGTTGGGACATTTGCGTGCATCCGAATTACTATCAATCACAGCTGGAATTATTATCAAAATGGGTGTAGTTCAGTCAGTGTGAAAGATACGCCTTGGGAAGGGATTTGTGGACCAAAATTTGGTTATGAGCACACCAATCTTGTCGGTCGTCACACGGCAAGTTGCGCGGAACCTGTATGTGGCTCATGATACATGAATGGCCTGCCTCTTCGGATCCAACTACATATCCCCCTATCTGCCGTTACTCCAGATGTCAGGTTGTATTTTCCCCAACCCGTCGTTTCCGTGTTTAGCGGTGCGAACAACGCAATTCGAGCGTATACCGTAGTAGGCTTATCGGACTTCGCCCTTTGAAAACATGAGGACGCAGAGCCTAACTGTCAAGTGCGGAGACAAAGTATACCCGTCTCACCTCATTTCGTTTTAATCAATTCTGGACCTCTGGGAGATGAGGCCTTCTGAAATCCGATGATGGGAGATACAGTGCGAAGTCATTGAATGGTAAAAATCGCTTTCCCTTCGACTGTCCCCCGCATGTAACCCATATTACCTCTGAGGGGTCCTGTTTAGTTTGCGACCTGGTATACATGTGCCTCAAGTCGTCCTATCTCAATGCTTTCACGCCTCTCAACTTAGCCATGGCTTCTTTACGCCTCTCGTTCATGCTGCAATAACCCTTAGTGGTAGAGAAAACTTCCACGCGTCTTCAAGAAAGCCGTGATGGATGGAGTAATGCGGTTACGGTGGCAAACAGAACATAGGGAGCGACATGGAGGGAATTTCAGGCGCAAATTTATGTATCCCAGTTTCAGGCATCTCAGACTGCTGCTGCTCTCGACAGTCAACGTGTACAAACTCTCGAAGCAATTAATTTCGCTCTAAATGTCTTGTGAACGACTCAGCACGCAAGCTTGCCAAATCCTCGGATAAAAACCAAATTTAATGGGGTTAAAAGTGACGAGTACTCGTGCATCTGACAACCGTCAAGGTAGAGTCGGTGCTTGCTGTCTTATTATACTACCTTCACTTGGACCAAGCATTTGCTATGGCATCTGGAACTGCCCTCAGTCTCTTCTTGTGTGATTCTTGCACCCGGTCCATCGATGCAATTCACCCTCGTGTTCACTGCTTGATCTGTTATAATCTCGACCTCTGTGCGACTTGCGCACTAGGCGAAAAACGGCCTGGAACTCACCTCGCTGAACATGCCGTTCAACTGTATGAAGAGCGGACACGCATTTGGAGGAGCTCTCCTCTCTCGTTTGGCGATTTCATGCGCCGCTTCGAATCATGCCGCGGTCTCTCTCAACCCAACCCTCTTGGACAGTACACGGGCTCATTGCTCGCCTCCTCCGCCCATACCACCACCTCTGCGTATCTCGCCTCCAGACAATGCTTATCCACCTAAAACATCACCAGTGCCATCCGGTTGGCAGCCGTTCTTCCTCCCCGATATGACTCCATCTTCGACTTATACAATCCTTGCAAACGAAATCTTCGTATATCTCGACCCAGGAAATACAGGAGTACTCGTCCCGGAGACGTTGTCACTTTTTCTTGATGACATGGGATATCCTGAGAACGAAAATTATTGTAAGCATATATATATTCCTCCGACAACCATCGGAAATTGACACAAAAGTGCAATAGGGAAGAATGGAAACCCAGCTTCATTGACATTCACCCCGCAGGATATTAAGGTCCTATCTGAAAGAGACAAAGCCTTGAGAAATGTCTTTGATGTATTTTCAATTGAGCGCCATCTCCTTCCGCGCTCATCGGCCGTGCCAAGTTCGCCTACCATGCCTGCCATAACACGAAAAGGCTTCATTGATATCACCGGAATCGACCTCCTTTTCGAACCCTCGAAACAATGGGAGTACCTAAACCACATACTCAGGAAATACAACCTTCCGATATATCAGCGCTGGGGTGACCTTCCGCGCAACGTCCTCCCAGCAGCTCCAGTACAAGCCATGCTGGATAAAGTGACGAATGCAGTAGCATCTGCCAAAGAAAATGCTGAGAGGGAAATGCAGATGGTCACACAAGCTCAGCAAGACCTGAAAACGCTACAACAACTTCAACTCAATCAGATGCTGGGACTTCAGATAACGCATCGTGCTACTCTCGAAAGTATCCGACAACGCTCTTTTATGAGACTTATGGACACCATCAATTCTTGACTTTATTCCTGAGCAAGTATTACACTCAGATATCTTACGGGTAACGTTTACATGACAGTGTCCGGTGTCGACTGGGCTGTACAATTTCTTTTCAATGATCCTGGCTTTATGTAAACAACAAATTATGATTCCGTAAATCCATGTCATTGGTGAACGAAATATGCTCAGTGAAAAAACGGTTGAGGGGTATTTACTGCGCAAGTTGCACTTTCGTCCATGTTTTCCATGAGGGATGATAGCAAGGAAAGAGGCACAGCAAGAGCTGAAACGGAGTTGAGAGTTCGAGGGATCGGATTAGATAGATTGATCTGATTCGTAATGTAAACATCAAAGAAGAACCGAGTAACCTCAGGTGATGGAAATTGTTACCGTGACAGTCACTGTACAACGTTTAACGAGTTAACGTTTTCGCCGTCATAAAGCCTTGCAGTCCGGGTTTGCTTTAGCGGCAGCCCCCTTGTATTCCTTTCGTCAAACTGTGTTGCACAACTCCCATCAACTTCTATGGCGCCTCATAATGAAAACCCCGCCTCACGAGGCCTTGTGGTACGTTTGACCATTTGTGCTGGTTCCTCGACGCTTGCTGACAGCTGTTTTAGACAGGGGTTGTCGTGTTTTATCTTGTTGCTGCATTGTCTGTGAGTTTTTTGTCTCTATGGGAGCTTGAGCCATGTTTACTAATGCTTCGTGGCAGATGGTTATAGCGTGAGCTCGACCGCTTCATTCACTTCAAAGCGTTTAAAACTTGTTCAGTAATAAATGGGTTCTCAACGTGACATCAGCACCGTTATTCTTCCTATGGACGCAGTTGGTCATTGCGGTTGCGTTATTTAGTGCCTCGGACGCGCTCCGGCTCCTACCAGATAGATTAACGTTCGACCCCAAAATTTGCAAAGGCCTTGTCTCAATGGTCGCCTTGAGCATTATTGGTCTCAGGTGCGAATCATTCTGCTAGCTTATGCAAGCAGACTCACGTTGTCTGTAGCTTCAGCAATTACACATTGAAGTATGTTGACGCCTCGTTCTATCAAGTTGCTCGCGGGCTGGTCCTTCCCTTTACCATAGTAACTTCATTTTTCGCATTCCGCTCCATACCATCTCTGCGGATCTTGGTTGCATGTAGCGTTGTCACCATCGGCTTCTTCATTGGTGTTTTCCTTGACGGCACTTCTGTCTCTATGCTTGGTGTCTTCTTCGGTGTCGTTAGCTCTGGAATTACTGCCCTCCATTCCGTCGTTATCAAGGAGAGTCTCAAGGTAGTCGACGGAAGTGCTCTCCTCCTTTCGTGGTACACAAATCTTCTGAGTGCCATCGTATTATTGCCTATATGCTTGCTCCTTGGTGAAGGGCCAGGTATCGCGGAGATTTTCTTCGCTAATGAGGCCTCAAGTTTGAACACGGATGGGACAATGGGTATACTAGCGACATTCCTTTGGGGATCGTTGATTACGGCAAGTCATTGTTGCCTTCTACTGGCGCGGCAGGCTGACCTCTCGCAGGGTGTACTTGGTTTTCTTATGAGTATTGCGAGCTTGCTGTCGATCAAAGTTACCTCACCCATTACTCACATGGTTTCTTCCGCCGTCCGTGGCGTTGCCGCTTCCCTCCTCGGAATGTGGCTCTTCCACGATATCATAACAAGGTATGTACCCTTGTTTTCGGCAATCTATTCACACTTCAACCAACGCCATCTCAGTGGGCGTGCTACTTCGATTGCCACTATTCTACTTGGTTCGCTATACTACACTTGGGTCAAAAATCAAGAAACTCAAAAACCATACGAGCGCGTGAAAATGGAGGACATAGAGTCAGGAAAGGAACATAAACCAAAATAATTGGAATCAGGACTAGACGCATCTACACCAAGCCAGAGGCTATATATCTATACCACACAACGCTTATCACTATGCTGTTCATAATATTTCATCCTATGAACAGCTGTTCTCTGATGATGTCCCGCGCAAGGCTTGATAGTCCAGAAGCCCTTGCTTGACTTGGATGTATATGTTTTGACGAAAGAAAAAGTGATGGAAGTTTCTCAAGTAGAAAAATCGAGGGAACTGAGGTAAGGGCAACTGACTATCCTTAAACCAATACGGATTGACATTCTTTAGCATAGCGAGATACCATCTCCAGGGATCTGCCCGCTGCCTTATGATAATTCTTGATCCAAATGACTGCGAGCTTTTCAGAGAGGAACGTGCCTGTAAAGGTCGTACGACAGTCACGTCCCTGTGGGAGACTGCAGGGGACTGCTATCTCAATGTCCTGCTGAACGTTGGAATAACAGTGCCGTAGTGTTTTTCAGATGGACCAGATCATACGAGAATGTTAAGGAATAACCACGTCACCCACGATCCTGGAAACCTGAAAACACCCTTTCTCCGGATCGCGCTTGTGTTGATTCGTGTTCGATTGACTAGTCTCGGCCTGTGTTGATCTGAGTAGCCGATGTTGTCATTCGAATGCATCTGCCGATTATGATACGGCGGTGATGCATATTTGCACTAATCACTTAGCACTAGCGCACATAATCTAATGAGTGGAGCATTACATAATTTCATTGAAGCAAATGCATAAAATTGTGCTTGACTTATAGATGTAAGTCCTGTGGATCTGCATCGATTCAGAAAGCTATCCCAGGTACGCTACCCTCGATTTTGAGCACCTTCCAATTTTGGTTACAATTCTTAGTTCCATGTCTTGTCTCAGTAAGGGCAAGAATATTACACACAAGCCTTTCCAAGAAATCTGGTGAAGAGCCCAACATAGACAGAGGAGCGAAGTTGTGTGAATTTTAGTTGACTTGAACTTGATTGAGATACAAGGTAGCATTATCGATACAACGTCATTGATTTGTGGGTCATTCAATTCCTTGTTTCAAGAGCAATCATGTCAAATGTGTTAGCAGCGCCCTGCGCTGTGGCGACAGGAAACATAATGTAATAAAGGCACCAATTAAGAATCCAGTCACGAGACAAGATGCAGTTTCAGCCATTGTGGGAGACTGACGCACCACAACTCGTTTCTTTTGGTGTGACCAACCCATGGACATGTCCTGGACCGGTGCATCATCTCTATCCTTGGACAGAACACCAACAAACGGCTGAGCGGATTCTTGATCATTCTCCAGCACAGAAAACGGAAGCGAGCTCTGTGGTTCCACCGAAGAAGGCGGTTCGATAATGAAGGTAATTTCACTGTCGTCAGGCGATTCAGGGGGAGGGGGAGTCGGGTTTATCGCTGCAGCCGGCACCAAAGTTGATTCAGCTGGCAAGTCCTGATCAGGGTTTGTTACTGAAAGATCCAAGTGAGGGAGGAAAGACTGTCGGAGTCCTGGACCGATCGGGGACGTAGGTGGCGTTATGGGCGTTTTCACTGATAGTTTAGCCTTCCGTTCTAATGTCAAGGGAGAAGAAGTGCGCCAGGCCGTGTCAGTGGGTGTATCAGTGGGTGTATGATGCAGGGGAGGAGGTATCAGGAGAGGCATCAGAAGACGAGCAGGTCTTCTGATTTTCCTTGTTTTGAGTTCTTTTTTGTATTTCTCGATGGCGTTTTCCAGTTCAACAACGACACCCTTAAGTTGTACGACTTCTTTAGAATGGTGAACGCCTTCTGCTTTGCGTACCTCTTCCGCGAGTGAGAGTACTATTGCGCGAATGAGGTTCCACAACTCCGAATGTGCTTCTGCCCACCATTGACCTGGCCACTGCGCAATATTGAAGGCAAGAGCGCATAGGGTGACTGTCGCTGTTTGAAAGTCATCAACGACATAGCGATGGAACCAAGGGCGAAGGAAAGCCATTGCGAGACGCACAGACCCTGCAGTCGTGTCCTCTAATCGTCTATCTTCGCTTGATTGCAAGAAATTATTAGACATATCCCGACAAAACTTGTGAAAATTCCGTTTCTTCTCCGTATAGTCCCACGCAAGGCCTGCTAGTCCAGGACCTTTGCTCGACTCGGATATAGCGTGACGAAAGAAGTACGATGGAAGTTTTTCGAGTAAATGGACCAAGGGTATAGAGCTAAGTACAGCTGATGCTGATACGTGTCCATAAACCAGCACGGATTGAGATTCTTGAGCATAACGATACCATTTCCAGTGCTCTGCCCGCCGGCTAATAATAATTCTTGAATCAGGCGTCTGTAGCGTGCAAATGCTGCAAATTTACCTGGAGGTACGTGCTTGTAAAAGCTGTACGGCAGTCGCAGCTCTTCGGGAAACTGCAGAGGCATCGATGACTGCGATCTCAATATCCTTTTTAACTCCTAAATGGTAACGTCGAAGCGCTTCCCAGATTGACCAGATAAAGCTGAAGGACGCTGATACATACGGGGACGTTGATTTCGTCAAAAAGTCCATATGTGTCGCGACATCTTCATAGGTTCCAATATGACGATCAGAACCTTCGTAGTCCAAAGGGGACTTTGCGATTTCCTCTGGTGACTGATTCCACCTTTGGTTAAATTTGGGAGCTACAAAGAACGGTTCGGCATGACCGAAGGAAGGGAATGATGGCTTTGGAGTGTAAACGCGGAAAAGAAAATGGTTATTTTTTGCCAATGTTTCGAATTCGACATCTGTACTGAAGCCGTACTGAGGTAAGGAGACAGGCGCCGATTGGCGATCGGAGCAGATCATAGAGAGAGGAAGAATAGATAGTAGTACGACTTTCGGTCGTTCTTATACCTCCGTCAGGTGTTCCTCATGGACTATGAGTGGACTTGAAACAAGTTCTACCTCCACAATCCTTGGAAACGGACCGAGACGGCGCGCCAGACCGATCAGAAAGAATTTGGGACATGCTTTCAGCCACGTGGATGCAGCAAGGGATCCTTCAGTGAGATGACAGAGTACAACGTGTTGAAGGTTCGCGATCAGTTGTTCGTCGCGAGTGGGGCGAGTTGGTAAGCATTTGCATTTTGCAATTATCTGCCATAACTTGCGAGGTTGTACAGCGTTTAGTCCTCGCCGGAGAAATGACTACCAAGGTGTAGTACGTCATATTTAAGAGGCATCGAGGTTCAAAACCCAAGTAACAAGCATTAGGACAAAAAGTTCTGTATCGAGCATGGGGAAGACTCCCAGTGGCTGTGTATTTTGATTTGTTTCTCATCAAAGAGTCTGGAATGAAGTACCTGTCCAACCGTGCATTGATCCATTGATCCAGGACGGAGAGCTTCGGGCGACGGGGCATTGACTCGGTAATACTGTACATCTGCTGCGTACTGCGGATGCTTTGACCAATTGTTAAGTAGATTTATACAACAGAAGTCATCTCCGAAAGTGACAAATATGAGCTCAAAGGAAAAGCTACTTGTCCTTCCAAAGGGTCGAACGTTGGCCTACGAGGACGGTGGAAATACATCTAGCTCCTTTGTTGTAATCTTTCTGACGGGCCTTTTGAGTGTGGGCATGGTTCGACGCCTTTCACCAGCACTTCAGGCCAAAGGGGCACACTTCATTGCACCGACCTTACCTGGCTATGGCAATACCTCTCCCCCTTCTCCAGGCACCCCGTATTCCATCACAATAGCTCAAGATATCTCTGCTATACTCACTTACCTACATCCCGAAGTCTCAGAGCTCGAGCTCTATATCTCTGGTGGATCTTTCGGCACTGTACCAGCACAGATGCTTTATGGCGCTCCGTTTCAAGTGTTTCCCCAGGGCCGCTACATAAGAGGAATGCTTCTTCTTGGAGCTTTCCCGCCTTTCCTTCAAGACAAAGAAACGGGGTTCAACTACACACGTAGCATGAACCGGCGGGATTACATCTCTGTTGGGCCGCCTTCTCGTTTCATTCCATTTCGCATGCTTCAGCATCTCGCCAAGCTCGTCATCCAGTCGAAGCTATCTAGTCAAGAGAGCGCAGAGGGCTTCATCCGTAAATTCTTGTTCGACAAGATGGGGGAAGAGGAAAAGAAGATGTATCAGACTTGGCGCAGTAAGACCGGTTACGAGGAGGGTCAGTTGGTTCGGGAGATGGCAGAGAATAATCGGAGAAGTGTTGAAAAGACCTGGGAAGGATTTTTGAGCACACCTGAAGTGCTTAACAGTGATTGGGGATGGGGTGTTGAGTTAGGAGGCCTGGACGAAGAACATAAAGCTGGGCGAAAGGTTTTGATAGTTGCTGGTACCGAGGATGATGCAACCACACTGGAATGGGGACAATATCTCGCGTCTCAATACACCAACTCACGTCTTAAGACATTCTCTGGAGGCCATATTGTAGCCATTTTTCATATGGACGAGATCTGGGCAGATTTCTTGGCAGACTAGAGCGGGCATAACATTGGCTACGTGAGTAGCCAAATACACGTGATCCACTGGAATTTATATCCTTGACACAATCACATGGGTGGACTTCAGGATTGTTGCAATGCAATCTATGTTGTAAATATCTGCAGGAGTAATTTTATTATCATAGCAATCGATTCCACAATTCCGTCTGCCTCCTACGAGTCATTTATTCTCAAAGTCTACTAGGTCACGGTGTCTGCCAGATAATGCCCTCAGATCCCAACACCTACACACAAAGATAATAATTTCAAAATCGAAATTTTCGTCGTTGTGACTGTGAATGTCGTCACACCCGGTGCGCTTCTTGAGTCATATTTGCGTGCTCTCTCGTGTCGTGTCTACTTCTCTAACATTTACTGCAACGTATCTAGATTAGTTTTGCTTTGCTTTGACATCGTTTTTGGCATCAACCTTCATCCTAATCCCAAGATCGGTCTAAAGTATTTCAGCCTTAACATGCTCTCACAAACATTTTCAGCGATCACTGAAGCTCTTTGAGACACGAATAGGATACACGGATGTTGTACCGCTAATCACTTGTTGATTTAGAACCGCAGAAATCAATAGCCTGTACAAGAGTTTTTTTTTCGGGTGGCGTTTAGCGGACGCCGAGCATCTTTCATGGCCCGTTGTCCGGCAAGCATTTTCTTCTCTTCAGCCATAGTGGCTACGGCATTCGTTGCGTTCCCAACGTATGCCACTTTGGCGCGTGGACGTATCACTTACCGGTGGAATCCTGTCCTACACTGCTTTATATGCAGTGATAAGATTCCTTATAGCGTTAAAGTACCTCAGGCCACAGCGAAAGCAAACTCGCTAATCAGTTTAACTGTGGCGTCCACCTTGCCGCACCGTCATCTGACGTTTGATGCGCAATATTTGTATTCCAGATATCACGTTATATTCTGCAGAAAGGTTTGACCGGTCACTCCTATAACCGTACCTCATCAAGTGCTCATGCACGACTCTTCCCCGATTTCCCCCGAAGTAATCTCGGCTGACCGTGATAAAGCCTTGACTCCAATTATACGTCCCATATGTCCAGCAATAGCGAAGCAGGACCTTCCAAAAGAGGTTTTCACGCATCTTCATGTGACGCCAGCAACCTACCACACTCTACTTCGACCTTTCCTATTCTTCCGATCGTGGATATTTTTGATGCGCCCGCTCGGTTAGGAGGCCGATTCCATTTCACCACTCGCAGTCGTGTCAACTTGGTCTCTGACGCCTCCGCATGCTCCAGGATCCCTTCCAGATCCACGTCTAAATCTCTCAGGCTTCCACCGCCACTTCTTATTGATGGTCCCGCTCGACCAACACATCCCTCGTTCAAAAGAAGGACTTCGACTCGATCACGGCCAACGGCGCACCTCAGGCTGTTG
>QGOA01004939.1:0-13200 GCA_003313075.1 Termitomyces sp. MG16
ATTGTAGCGGGTTTGGAGGAGATGGTCATACTAACTTCAGCCCCCTCCAGTAATGATTGCACAAGTAGTTGACGGGCGTCTTTGCTGACCGGAGCAAGACGGGCCGGTTCTATTTGCCTATAACCTTGTCCATAACCATGTCGACTTGGCGAAATCAGGCATCCAAGAATACAAGTAGGGGAAGGGTTAGAGGGACTCCTCGAGGTTTTCAGTCTTCTGCCCAACCGAGAGGACAGATGGAATATATTGCATCTGTCAGTAGGAGCAGTGGGTTACAAAAGGACGGAGATACGTGAGTCTTCTTACCGGTTCGTCTGCTATCTCCGTTGTGATAGACCACAGGACCCCAGGTTAAAGGATCTTAAGGTCCAGGAGGAGTATAGACGCTTCTTACAGAGCAAGGTAGTATGCGCTGTACCTTATGATTCGTTAATCTTGATTGATATTTTATAAGGTCGATGACGTTTTAAGGATGTTTCCACAACAGTCCACAGTAATAGAGAAGGAGACAATAGCTCGTAGAAACGCACAAGAAAACGTTCTTATATTGTTTAGTGAGCCGTCCACTCACGACAATAGCAGTCCTACCTGATCATTGTATCCAGGAAAGCTCAGGGAAGGAATATCTTCGTCAAGGCGTACTGATGCCTTCGCCTTGGAAGGTATGCAATCACCTTACTCATGCCTGTACTCATCTGAAGTTTTTTCTCCTAGTCTACGAGACATCTTTATATCTTGCTACACTTTTTGAATCTTCAACACAAGCTATGGCGGTCATAGCCCACCTAGTGCCATCCTTGTATCTCGCAACGGCTCCGCCGCACGAGAAGCGCCTCAGCACCCTACTGATCTCCTTACTGCAGCATCTTGCCACCACATATCCGTCACAAAGGACTTTTAGACAATTTTTCGACACAATACCCTCCGACTTTCTCCCAACAACTTCTGCAGCACACACATGGATTACCTCAATTGCCAAGAGTCTCAGGACGCAAAACTACGCATCTTTTGAGGCATTGAGTAGCTCAGCGACTATTTCAAAGGTATTCGGTGACTCCGATCTATTACAAGCCATGAATTCCCTGTCACTCTCTGGTCAAGATAGCGAACGCTTGTCACATCGAGCCCTTCAGACACTCGTGCACTCTCTGCGAGGCAAGGTTCGAATTACATCTTGGGGAATCATTCGATTGGCGTATCGAGAACTATCATGCGATAATGAAGACACAAGGGCATGGTTGGAACGATCACTATTCCTCCATTCTGTAGTGCCCTATTGTCACGACATTACTCCAGAGGAATGGTTAGAACAACACCGTGCTCTTGGGCACTCGCGACGGAAAGAGGGGGTCAAGGGCAAATGGTTAATCTACAGAGAGAAATGATAAGGCATACACTGCTCAATAATCTACGTATACGCGATTTATTCCAGAGTATCTCCTTCAGAATTTGTAAAGTGGACTTCTGTTGAGGTGGATAATAATATTGGTCGTGAAATGCAGTAATGGTATCCTCTACGCCTTGATTTCAATTTTTCTGAGCAAGTCTGCGAGGTCATCTGCAGCATTGTCTGCTCTCTCCTTCGCAGATTCTACTCCTTCCCATTGCCCTTCCTCTTCCCCTTCTTCTTCCTCCTCCTCTTCCTCTTCAAGGTCTTCTTCATATGCCAACAGCTTACCACCCCTCTGCTTCATGCTAAGCGCAATCTTCTCCAAATGTTCATCATCTTCCTCTTGGTCGTTATCTTGAAGATCCAAACTCATCAAGCTTTGTAGTGTCGTCGAGATATTTTCAGCAAAAAACTTAAATGTCTCGCACTCGAGGTTATTGTTCTGAAGTTGCAGTGTGTGCAGTTTCGAGTTTGAGCCGAGAGCGAGGGCAGAGAGAAGTATTGGGACTTCTCCGTCGGTTGAGAGGTAGCAATCAGACAGATTGAGAATCCGCAATTCGGGCCACGATGATATAGCTTGCGTCCATGCCTCCAACCCAGTGATCACACCGTCATCCATGAACACGTTATCCTGCAGATCAATGTGCTCCAAATTTGGGCACTTGGCCAGTCCACGTCCAAGTGCCGCGATACCATCCATCCTTATGCCGTTTTGAGGCATACGCACATCAACGAGAGTGCCGTGGGCAGCAAACGCCTCAGCCCATGCAGGTGCCGAGCCGTTTTCTAAACGATTGCGCCCGCAAATAACAGTCCGCAGATTTGACTTCTTCCCGTCAGCTTTGCTGAGCTCGGCAGACTTGAGCAGCGCGTTGGCGATCACAACGCCACCTGCGGGACCAAGACCGTTGTTATTGAGCTTGAGAATTTGGAAACTTCTGTTCTCCGTGAGGAAAGGGACGATTGGATCGACAGATCGACCACCAAACGCGTTGTCGCTGAGATTAAGCTCCACAAGAGACGTCTTGTCTTTCAGGGCATCGCAAATTGCTGATAGTGCTGGGGGGATTTCAGTGATGAGCCGGCCTGTGAAGATGTCGGCAAAGTCTGCGATCTAAGGAGAGGGTTGATAAGAGAGCATCATGAACCAAAAGCACATACTTTAAGGACCGAGGTCTTCTTCAAAAATTCTGCAAGAGCTTGTGATGCCTCTACACCAAGGGTATTGCCACCAAAGTGGACTTCTTCGATCACAGTAGGATCGACGGTCGCGAGTAAAGGTTCTATATCGACGCGAGTATTGAGCTTTAGACCCCTGCCACTGACTGACAAGACTCTAGATGAGGTGGCCATTGTTTCTGCCTAGGTGGTGAAGGAAAAAGAAAGAGTGATAAGCACACGTCGAGACGAGCATCAAAGCAGAAATTTTGATCATTTGATCTAATCAATCAGGAATATTGACCGACATTCAATTATTCATCTTCACAGCACACACGGACCTAGTTCTAAAATCTGTATAAGTTGAAGAAGACTGATAAGTGATAAGTAAGTGTGATAAGTTGCAATCAGCGTAACGATACAAGACTCATGAATAATCAGAATCGCCATGTTCGCAGTTGGCAGGACCAGCACAAACTAGTAATAGTGTTTTTCTCATCCGTTTACTTTGACGCACAAGTACTGCAAGGGCATTTGTCTTTATTTCAGAAAAAATAACTTCGCACACAATAATAAGATGATATGATACAGATGCAAGTTACAAAATACAATTCAGCAAATAAGTTTATGACGGAGGTCCTGGGGCAGGCCGACGAATCGTCACAGGAGGTTTCTGAGTGGTCGTTCCTTCAGCAGGCTTTAGCCGCTTCGCGAGAGAATCGTCGGAGGCGGTAGTCTCCAGAGGACGTTTGTTGGCGGCACCCATAATGGACACACCCCCAGTCGAAGCGGCGGCGGCGGCTGCTGCTGCTGCAGGTGCTGCTGGCCTCGAAGCAGCTCCACGTCCCATTCCCCCTCGTGGCGGAACCCTCGTTCCTCGAGGCACGGCACCCCCACGTACGACTGATCCTGTAGGTGCCGGTCCTAATGACGGCTTTCGCGGAAGAGGAGTAGGAGCAGTTGTTTTTGCAAGTGTAGCAGATGCGGTGGATGTTGATGCGGCAGTGATGGGATTTGAAGGTGTAGTGGTAGTTGTCGGTGTCGCAGGTACAACTTCGGGAATCAATCCTGCAGTTCGCCACTCGAGAATTTGTGCTTCAAGATCCTTGACTTTTTTCTGTGCCCTGACAAGCTGTGCGTCTTTCAATTTTCCTTTCGCGACTTGCTCCATTCTACCCCTCTCTATAGCGGCCTCGATTTCCGCAGCTTGCTTGGCGGTCCAGCTTTTTTCGTGTTCAGTGATCGCAGCTGACACTGCAGAAGCAATTTCGTCTTTGTTGTCCCCTGAAGATTTGGCTTTCAGAAGCGCTTCAGCTGTAGCTGCTTCGCGAGCTTCTGTGAGCTCTTTCTGATGCGATTCCACTAGTCTCATTTCCAAAGCTCGTAACTCCTCCGCATGCTGCTTGGCAGCTTCCTCCAATCCGGAAATCTCAGGTTTAGGCAGACCGGCTTGCCGTTCTTCCTCAGCTGCCTTGGCCTTCATCATATCGCTGATTCTGGCCTGGAA
This sequence comes from Termitomyces sp. MG16, assembly GCA_003313075.1. Lineage (NCBI taxonomy): Eukaryota > Fungi > Basidiomycota > Agaricomycetes > Agaricales > Lyophyllaceae > Termitomyces > Termitomyces sp. MG16. The sequence goes on from QGOA01004939.1 coordinate 4,056, forward strand.
TTTTTCCTGAAAAGGTAATCAGTCGGATCCTAAGCATTCAATTATCATCGTACACTTTGACGTTTGAAATTCTTGGCCTCTTCAGCTACTTTCGCAGCTTCCTCGCTCGCAATCTATCACGTAAAATAAATGATTGACGCGAGACAGTGAAGACCAACAAACCTTCAGTTTTGCAAGAGCCTCGTCACGAGCTTGGAGTAGAGAAGTTTTCTCAGTCTCCCAAGCAGATTTTGCCTCATCCGCCGTGGAAGAGTCAGCAGGCGTAGAGGTATGCTGCTTCTCCCAAGATGTCTTCTCCGCGAGCAGTTTATCTCTTTCCTCTTGTAAAGAAGCCTGGTCTTTTTGTGAGTCAAAGAGTTAAGAAGATGAATAAGCACAATACAATGATTACAGCTTGAGATGCAATCTCAGACGATCCCGTTGGGTTAGCTGCGTCACTTGGAGCTTGTTGATGATCAGAGATAGTCTTCTCAAGCTCTTTAACCTTCTCTAGGAGCTTGTTCTTCTCTTCCTCTAGTGCCTTCTTCTGGGCATCGGCAGTGGCTAGTTTATTATTGAAGATAGTCAGATTTCTCTTGACGTGATCTCTGACTTTCTGAACGGTCTCCTCTGATTTGCGGACATTCTCCTCTAGTGTTTTAATCTAAACATGAACGTCAGTTTTCTAAAGACATGCTGCACAGTGAGAAAGTACACACCCGTTCCTCAGCAGCTTTGAGAGAGTCTGAGTGGCCCGAACTAGCTTGGTCAGCCTCTGTCTTCTGCCTCTCAAGCTCTGCCTTCTGAGAATTGAGTCGTTCAATTTCATCACGGAGTGCGGCAACTTCAGCCGGATCAATACGATCGTACTATGTATGGCGTGTCATTCAAGAGGATTGTGAGCTCTTCAAAAAGCGAAAAACGAACCTTGCTCAGAAGTTGCGCATTGCGCTCTTGCCATTTCCGACCTTCCTCTTCCAGACGACCAATCTGGGCCTTACAAGCCTGCAATTCTGCCTGAGCAAGACGAGTCTGCTCCTTAGCAGGGTCAAGTTCCTGTGATAGCTGCTTAAGCTTGTTGTCAAGTTCCCGAGCCCGCTTAGCATGACGTTCAGAGTCTGCTCGGAGTGTCGCATTGCTTTCTCTGAGAAGATTGAGTTGATTGATTCGTTCGAGAAGTTCTGCGTGCTGTGCAGCTGATGCAGCAGTTTCTACAGCTTTCTCACGTTCCTGGAATCTGGGGGTGAGATCACATTCAAAAGAAGCATGCAAAATCCCGACCTCTGAGAGGGTTGCTCTGACATCCTCCAAACTCTGCGATAGGTGATCCACTTGAGCCTTGAGCCTCGAATTTTCTTGCTTGCTGAGTTCCAATTGAAGGTCAACGATTTCCTTCTCTTTGCGTAGATATGAAACGACTGAGCGAAGCTCAGAAAGTTTTGTGTCCACATCGCCAGGACCGTCGCCTTCCCCATTGCCTGGAGAGGAGGATTCGGCTGCTAATTTAATTCTATTGGCTTGATTGCTGACAGACTCGAGATGACTGTGAAGGAGGGCATTCTGAGAGTTGAGATCTTGAGTACTAAGAAAGATGTTTGATTCACAGCGAGATTTGAGGGGGAGAGTAACTATACCGTGCGGTCAGGTCTGCAATTTCCTTCTCTAGAGCTTCTCTCTGATGTTTCCAGCTACTTTCGGAGGTGGCCAAATTGACCTTGGCAGTTTCCGCTGCCGTGAAATTGTCTCTCGAAGTAGCCTGAGCGGCAACTAGGTCTCGTTTCAAGGTCTCAATGGTTTTCATTGACTCGGCATGTGCAATGATTTCGTTCGAGTATCGTTCTTCAGCAGCCTGTGAGATCAAGGTCAGAATATGTTTAGTGAAATGATGACTTGACACACCCTTGCACGTTCTTCTTGTTGCCGTACTTCATTCTCGCGCGAGGTGCGATCGCTCTCTGAATTCTTCTCTGAGGTACTCATATCCACGATGGTGTCCTCAAGAGTCTTCTTGTCATTGGCCCACGCAACTCGTTCGACCTCAAAGGATTTCTGAAGATCATTGTACTTGGCCGTCAACTCTGTCAGTTGACCTTCCGCAACTTCCAACTTCTCCTTCAAGGCCTGACACTGAGACTAAAAACAGCATGAACAGGTGAACATCAGATTGCAAGGTTTGTGAGGTTTCACAAACCTCATGGCGCGCAATCTGTCCATCCATAGTCATCTTGTATTCATCATAAGTGTTGTTCAAGTTAGCGAGAGCTTCCTCGTTGGCACGACTGATCTCCTGGAATTGCTGTACATGGTTACGTGCAGTGGCAAGATCGACCTCAGTCACGCGGAGAGATGACCTAGATACTATCAAAAGAAGTCTGAGGTGCTAAAAGACGAGCACACACCGTAACTCTGCTACCTCAGCTTCCAGCTGTTGTTCGCGAGTAAGGTCAGAGTGCGAGGATGGACCGGCTCCATTGGAACCACTTGAACGGCGCTCGTAAACTGCGAGTTTCTCTTCGTTTCCTTGTTGTTGTCTCGTTAGTTCCTCCACACGTTGCTCCAGATGTTTCTTGCTAGTCTCGGCACCGACGAGAGCCTCTCGAGTCTTGGAGTGCTCTTGAAGCTGGGAACAATCGAATGAGAAACGATCAAGTAAACCACGTGTAAAGTGACATACACTTTTATCGATGCGCATTTGAAGCTCTTTAAGCTCTATCTCCTTCTGCAAATTCAGGTGGCGAACATTGTCTCGCTCCTGAGACAACTGCACACGCAGGTCCGAACTAAAGGAGATAAGGATTGTTGAAACCGAGAAAAAGGAGACTACACGAACGTTTGACCTTCTAGTCCTTGCAACTGACTTTCAAGCCTGCGACGATCATTTTCACCCGAACGCTCAAGATCATTATGCATCTTCTGAACGTTGGACATCAGATCTGATAGCTTTGAACGTTCCAAGGCTAGCGCCTTGTTCTCCTCGACAAGACGATTTTGTATGCCCTACGAAGATATGAAAAACGTGCTTCGTGGATCGACGAAAGGATATTACCTCCCAAATCTTCTTTTCTGCCTTAAGATTTGCGCAATCATTGCGCAACTGCTCAAGACGTCCGGTGACCACCTGGAGCTCTTCTGTTGCTCGATTAGATTCGATTTCAGCACGCGTAAAACGATCATATGCATCTTGATAGCGCTTGTTGAGTGCAGCAAGGTCTCGGTCATATCTAGTGAGCTGATCCTGATCCGTACGATGACGTTCTTTGACGAAGATCAAAAATTGATCGAAAAAGGAATAATCGCACAACGTACCTGCGAGATACTCCAGTTGCGCATTAGCTTTGGCTAATGAAACCACTAGCCCGCTAGCCTCCTTCTGGGACGCAGCAAGTGCTTTCTGGAGATTGCTAGTGTCAATGCCCATTTCCAAACGATAAGCTTCAAATTGGTTCTGAGTGTCTGCAAGCTCCTGTACAATGTCAGCAGGTGCTGAGTTAATAGTGTCCTGCTCTGAAACTCCATTGACTGTAGCAATGTTGTCCGCTTTCTCCTTGGCAAGCATATCCCGTAGGGCATCACGCTCCTTGACATAGGCTTTAATCAGATTGTCGCTGCTCTTCTTTTGCATGTCTAATTGCGACGCCATGTCCTGGATAGCTGCATGTGCTTCCTTAATGGCCTCTGCTTGCTCCCGCTCCATGGCTTCCCGATAATCTCGTTCCTCGGCCTCCATCTTACGACCCATCTCTCGAACAATCTTCAATAGTTTCTGATTCTGCTCCTGCAAGCCTCCAACTGACTTGAATAGCACGAGATGATTAGTAATGACGGCTTCCGTGTCCTCAGCAGGTAAAATATTCATGGCATCAAGATCTTCGTCGGAGGGTATCGTGGGGTCGTCTCTTCGACTCACTTCACGTAGTAAACTTTGCACCTGGCGGCCAAGATCGTTAAGTTGCTTTTGAAGGAGTTCGTTTTCGCGAGTCGATTTTTGAAGTTTCTGAACGTTATCCGAAACCATATTTGCCTGCGCATCGCGGTCGCTGATAGCTTGCGCCAGCTGCGAAGCCAATTGTGCTGCTTCGGATTTCAGCCTCTCATATTCAACTCGTTGCTGGGAGAGGATTGGTGCCTATTAAGGAGTATAAGCAAAAGTCAGTGAAGATTTTTTGAACGTACCCTCTCCTCTATCTGGCCGAGTACGGATGATAATGTGCGGTCCATATGGTCGTATTCGGCACACTTTGCCGCGTACTCTTCCTGCAAACGCACATAATCTGCATACACTTCTGTGAAACCCTTGCCCTTTTTTTGCGTCTTGCTTGCCATTGCGACAGTAGGGCTGAGACTGAGCATGCCACCGTCGACCAGGTCCGAAGAGCTAGGTGTTCTAAAGGGTGTGCAAGGTGTTCCATGCACAGAAATCGGTAATTCGCCACGTTCCATCCTATTCAGTACGGCCTCCAATTGCTCTGCCTTCTTCTCCGCAATCTCGCGTGCTTTCCTTTCATGGTCTCTTTCCTCCTTCAAAACCGTTTCTTTCCGAGAGAACTTGTCTCTATGTTCATCCCACTCTCTCTCCAATCCTTCCAGCATCTCCTTATTCTGCTTCTCCCTGTCCTCCAACATAGTCACCAACCTCCTCAGGCTGTTCGCTTCACCTGAATACGTTGCTTCCTGATCCGCCAATTGTCCTTGCAAACTCTGTACTCGGGACAAAGCTTGCGTCAGTTGGTGGTTTTGTGCTGTATGGCTAGACTGCAGTGATTTGAGGGAAGCTTGGGTAACAGCATGAATTTCAGTAAGCGCATCAAGTGATGCTTGCACGTTAGCCAGCTCAGCATGCTTCTCGCGCCGATACTTGGAAAAGTCTTCAGTCTTGACAGTGAGTTCATTGTTTGTCCTTTCGGCTTCCGCTTGTGCTAATTGAAGTTGTTGGGAGAGAGATTCAATCTTAAACTACGAGAAGGCGTTAGCTTAGGGAGACTGGTAAGACAACGAAATTGAAACCTTGGTAGCAGTTTCTCCAGAGCGCAGTTCCCGGACTTGTGATTCAAGCGCCAAATGTTCCTGGCGTGCTTCTTTAAGGTTTATGCGGAGCGTTTGTATTTCCTCTAATTAGATATGAGAACTGAAGTCGGAGAGGAGGATGTGGTGACAACTACCATCTTTTTGCATCCCGTCTTGCTTGAGTCTGCTCACGACAGCGACAAGATCACGCTTCTCTCTGTCTGTGTCTTCCACGCGACGCTTCAGTGCTTCAACTTCAGAAGAAGAGGTATTTTGAGAGTTTAAAAGATCTTGAATTTGCGTTTGGAGAGTAGTCTGGGATGCAGCTTCGCAGGGAGTCAATGCGCCACAAAGAACTTGAAAAGGCACACGATGCTACCTAGCTGTTCCCGTTCCTGTCTGACTTCTTTCAATTCAATCTGAACAGCCTCCAAGGCCTCCTCAAGGTCTCTTGATGCGGTCTCCTTGTCTTGTAAGGCTTGATCCAACTCGACTTCCTTTTTGTCGATTTCTGCGCGTGTCTCATCGAGCTCTAGTGCGATTGAACGGCCCTCCAAAGCCTGTGCAAGAAGGAGTCGATAGACAGTAATAACGGTGTCCGAAGTGGGCGAAGTAATGTTGGTGTCCGGAAGTAGTTCTGAAAGGGCTTCCAGGTCTACATCCTCCGGAAGACTCAAAGAAAGTGCGTCAGTACGAGAATGTGCTTCATCTGTGTGTTCGGCACTATGGGCCTGTCTGCGAGTTTGAGGCATTGACTACCAATGTTCCGCTGGAGTCGTTGCAAAAAACAGCGAGCTCCAGAGTAGTTGGTGTCTGGAAAAGTGAGCGAGAGGCCTGAGAGGTACAACAACCACGTGGAGTGATTACATAATTAATTAGTGAGATCTCTTGTTCGCTTTCGAAGTCTCCTAACAAGAAACCACAAATGGGAAAGAGTGCAAAGCTTCATAAACGTCTGGTAAGTCGACTTTACCAAACGTGCAATCCATATATTGAATCTTCTCTAGAAAAAGGTCAAGTCTTCCAGCGGATCTACTGCAACTCCTACTCCATCTGCCTCGACACCTCAAGTGCAGGTGCAGGCAGCGAAAAAGAAGGCTAATATGAAAGGCAAGAATGCAAAAAGCAATTCTGGCTCCTCTGGCAAAAGTCTCCTGGGTGGAGCAGATTATGTCGACTTGATGATGGGAGGGAGGAGAAAAGCCAAGTTGGAAGCACAAAAGTTATCTTCGACTTGAGCAGGCCAGTTGCATGTGTGCCCATTGCAATTGAAGTATATCGCTGACTCTCTTTCTTTCGTGCAGTCATCCCGACATCAACGCAGCAGGTTGAACGAGGGCAAGCACGGAACCTGGCCTTGAATTTCTATGTCGTTTCTTTTCATCGGAAGGTTGGGCTGTAAATTGATTGTCAATCTTTTGACTGGTGAGCCGGTTTCATTGAACTAATTTGTTACTTTGCTTGATGCTTTGAAATGTGGACTCTTATAAGGATATCTTTGTTGTGCAAGGATGTATCATCGAGGCTCGAATATGGCCCAGAAGTCTTTGACCAAGCACCGTTTTGTTTTATTTCGCTATTGAAATCCAAACGGCTGCTGTCCAAATCTAGCTTCGTGTTCCTTCCTATCCGCCTTGAAATCTTCATCCCACTTTGTATTCAAATTGACGACACAGAAATCTCCATATATATGTGGATATGTGATATTGACTGGCTGGGATACTTTTGCATTGCAACGGAACGTGTACTCGTTGCCCTAACTCAAAATAATCTACAGAGTCTTGCCATTAACAGGTTTCTATAGTATGCGGCATTTGACAGGCACATCATTGAAAACTTTAATGATTATAAGTCCCTCCTGTAAATTGGACTTGGTTTGAAATTCATGATTCCAAACATCAGGCACAGTCACAATTCTCGAAATCTTTTCGTCTCAAATTGACGATCTCCGTAATTTTGAAGGAAGATCTAACATACATGTCCATGTGCTATTGGACTTTTTATACACGAATCTTTCAAATTAGTGGATGAATCATAAGCAATAGCTCATGCGTGCTCTCAACTACTTCCTCCTCGTGGGCGTCAACATCACGTGCATCTTTCATTAACCCTCTCGACTCCATCCTTTCTCGTCTTGCCACAACCATTACCTACAATCTACTTTGTATACGGACGCTATCACACCGCCATCTGACCTTAAATAGCGCTCTAGAGCCAAGGCTTATGCCAAAATGTTGGCATTACTCGTTGTGATGTCCATCCTACTCGGGGCAACTTCCTTTGCTTGTGGTATCCTTCCTCTGTCCATCGCTTTTTCCAGTATGTTCCATGCAGCACGACGTCAGCGCGTCGTATAACGCTTATTCAATAGAGACCCATCTCGAACGTCTGTCTGCTGTGGGAACTGGGCTGTTGCTTGGTGCGGCCCTTGGAGTTATCATACCCGAGTATGTGGCTATGTCTTCGGCCGCTCTTTCTCCTTTCACTGAATGCATGGGTAGGGGCATAGAAACGGTAGTAGAAGCCAGCCCAAACATTGTGCCGACCTCCACCATTGCTCTATCGCTCATCTTTGGCTTCACCTTCATGCTCACGATAGAACAGCTTGTTTCCCCACATGCGCATGCCCACATGGACCACGACCTGGCTCTACAGACTGTCAAGAAGGATACTGCTCAGAAGCCCACAGGGGTGGAATTTGATGCCGAACTTGGAGAGCTTGAGCAAGAGGAAGGGTTGGATCGCCCGGGATATAGCCAGCCACCGACTCCTTCCTCGATTGCTCCTTTGAACGATTCTCACGTTCAAGTCCCTAACGGCCGGGCATTTTCCCTTACCTTCGGCTTGGTCATTCACGGACTTGCGGACGGTCTCGCGCTAGGCGCTTCTTTTCTCGCCAAAGACAAGTCGAACATATCCTCGAGTCTATCCCTGATTGTGTTTCTGGCTTTAATCATACACAAAGGTTTGTCCTCTTCTCCTTTTCGTTGCTGTTGCTTACATCAACTATAGCACCGACTTCTTTGGCACTTACTACTGCCCTCCTCGCAATCTCTCTGCCACGTCCAAAATGCAAGAAATACCTCATAGCTTTCGCCTCTTCAACGCCCGTCAGCGCCATAGTATCTTATCTCCTGTTCTCATTCCTTGGTAATGGCGACAATAACTGGACTGGGATCGCCCTACTCGTCTCGGTGCGTATGTCAGCAGCACATATCTGCTACACGATTCTGATACTCGACTATTATAGGGTGGCACCTTCCTGTATGTCGCAACTGTCCTTCAGCCAGTGTCCGATCACCGTGGAACCCCTTCCACGGGAGATATGCCACCTATCATACGCGTGTTCTACATTGCCCTCGGGATGCTCATCCCCTTCATTCTGAGCGTGGTCCTTGGGCATGGACATTGACCTTTGTGTTTGCATGTATTAGTATCCAGTATTGTAAAACTTGTATACGAAGACTAGTTAGGATTCTAGCCTTCCCAAATGAATTAAATAGAGATGAGTTCTATGAGTTGAAGTGCCTCTAGTTCGCAATTTTGGATCTTGTTGACTCGAAACCATACCATATCTAGTGCGTTGCTATTAGCAATGCTTTCCAACTTCTCTGAGAAATAATGTCAGTTGCTCTATATAAAATCCAAGCATGACAGGTAATGTTACAGTATGTATGGTAATAACAGTTCTTGAATATAGTGAATATAGGTAGGATACACGTGCAACAATGCGACGAAAGTTCATACAATTGCAGGACTAGCAGTCTAAGGCTTGAGAAGATCCTGTCCGTTATTCTTGAATTTGGCCAACTCCACTTTCCAAGGCTCCCAGACGTCGCCGTACTTCTTCAGCAAAGCTGTGAGCTCTTCGCGTTGCTCCTTCTACACAATTCAAGTCAGCACTCATGACAAAAACCGGAAATCAATAAAAACACAAACAAGGTTCCAAGGCTCCTCGCCGCCATACACATCCGTGAAGAGTTGACCCAATTCATTTCGTTTGATTGATTCTGCTCGTTTGAAAGCCTTCATGACGTCAGCCTTGAGCCGAGTTTTCAGCTTCTCCTCGGCTGCAGCGTCCCACCAACCCTGAGATTCCATAAAGAGTCGGAACCGGACGATAGGATTATCTATGCGTTTCCGATCCTCAACTTCCGCGCGT
>QGOA01004949.1:0-19339 GCA_003313075.1 Termitomyces sp. MG16
GTTGCAATGAAATCCAAGTCTGGTAAAGGGTTCAGGTCTAATGTATATGTATCAGTTATTTTGTCACGTAAAATTCAACGTATAGTATAAAGGAAAGCTGAACGTAGTCTTGACAGCACAAGCGCCCAAAAGCGCGTTCGAAAGTATGTCACAGAAAATTATAACATCACATGACTGTCACGCGAGAAATTTCCATTGACGTCGTTCGTCAAGATGACGAACTCCAGCTACTGCTGGTATGGCTGGGCAACAGCCACGCAGCTTCAACCAACCCCCTAGCTTTTTTGCTACCACAGCCTTGGTTTGTGCGCTTAATACACATCGTTCTAGCCCTGACAAAAAACAACGCAATCTTTCAGGACCATGCTGCTGCAGGGCTCGGTGCGGGAGTCGTTACGACGCTTTGCATGAATCCACTTGATCTTTTGAAGATCAAATTTCAAGTCACCACAGAAAACCCAAAAGGCACGCTCGGAAAACATATCTGGTATTCCCTCCGCAATATACAGCAAGAGCAAGGTTGGAAAGGATTGTACCGTGGTATTGGACCTAATATCGCTGGGAACGCATCGTCCTGGGGATTGTATTTCCTATTGTATGTTGATTACATGCATGCTCCGACTTTCTGACTTCGACCTACGGGCCGTAGCTACAACATGCTCAAGAAGCGTGCATCAGATGGAGACCTGTCTAAACCATTGTCTGCGGGCGCGTACCTACTATGTTCCGCTCAAGCGAGTTCGCGGTTCCGTTTCTAATGGGTTCCGACAATCTCTGACTACCCATACTCCAACAGGTGCGATAACTGCTATAATGACGAACCCATTTTGGTTGGTCAGAGTGAGAATGTTTACGTCTCGTGCTGATTCTCCATCAGCATATCGGGGACTGTGGGGTGCGTTTGTTATGTTTTTTCTATTTTGGTTCAAGGTCGTCTGACCAGACGTTCCCGTCAGATGGCCTTTCGACGATCATCCGTACAGAAGGAACTCTTGGCTTGTTCCGTGGGACAAGTCTTGGCTTGGTGGGCGTCAGTAATGGCGCAATGCAATTCGTCGTCTATGAAAAGATGAAGAAATGGGGCTTCGACCAAAAGAAGCGTCAATACCATAAGGCTGGTAAGGAATGGAATGTGGATGCCGATAAACTGGTGTGTCCTATTCCATCTATCTTCGTCCCTCTCTATTTGGATTCATCAACGCTCCTAGTCTAACACAGCATATACCTTTATGTCAATTTCGAGCAAACTCGCAGCTCTATCGCTAACATACCCTTATCAAGTTGTTAGATCACGGATACAGGTACGTCTTTCAATCTCCCTAGCTTTGCTTGTTAACTTACTCTTGGTCTTCTTCCCAGGATAATGCAGCTGCAGCTTTATTCCCGACTATTCCAGAAACCATCAAGCGCACATGGTCACAAGAGGGTGTGCGTGGTTTCTATCGTGGGCTTGGGACTAATTTGGTGCGCGTGCTTCCGGGGACGTGTGTTACGTTCGTGGTGTATGAGAATCTTGCCTGGCTCCTGAAATCGAGTGCCGCGAAGCAGGCACATCGACAAAAGGAAAGCCTTGAGTCGACCGGTTGAAGCATCCGGTCAACAATAGAACAAGAAGTATCATACTATTTTCACTAATTACGACTATCCTACCCTACCACAAGGACTATGTACTATTACCCCTGGAAAGCAACACCCCATTTCTGACTATATAGATTTTAGATAATCATGATTATGAAAGATCGTGTATCGATGGAAGTGGGAGTAATTTGAGTGCCTGACAGAAACCAAGCACACCGCGATCATGTGACCGACCTTCCCTTCATCCTTCTCAGATGAAATTCGGGGATGAAATCTCCACACATTGTGGCGCAAATCTTCAAACGAAATATTTCTCCATATTCTTTTCCTACAGAGTTATTGCTCTTGGACTTACGCATTGCAGGCTATCTTGAACGGGTTGTAGAAATGATCGATCGATTCAATCGTGCGTATTGTTAAATACACTTGATTGTTCACGATACCTGTATCTCTGACTGACGTAGTTCTGCTGATTTTACTTGTAGTTGAGGCCAAATGTGACTGAATGATCCTTAACTCTCAAAAGGACGCTGTTTTGTCTTGGAATGTCCGTCAAAGGACCCCGATCGAAGTGGTTCGCCACCTCTTGTTTGGTCATGATATTCCACTGAAGAGGACAAAACCACGCTCAGCCGCACTTCAATCCTTCTCCTCCCTTATTCCTTCATCCGCCCTTATACATCCCTTGACGGGGTATATATAAACACACAACTATTCCATTCTTCTCTTTGTGTATACCATGTCTGCTCGTCCCCGCAGCCTTAATAACGCAGCGTCGCTCATTCCCGATAGCTTGCACAATACCCAGCTCCTGTATCTCGTGGAGAACGGCGTAACGATGGAGATGATAGAATATGTTGCTCGCTTTGCGGCAAAGGTCATTCGCATACAGGGAGATCCGCCAGCACAGCAATCCCTACCAACGCCACCACCTACGCCTCAGAGAGTGACGTTTGCGGATCAGCAAGACTCGCCGCCGCCAAAGCTGGTCTCATTAGAACAGTTCATATTTCATCTTGTGAAGGTGTCAAACGTTCAGGTGTCTACTCTCCTTACGACATTAGTGTATCTCGAGCGACTACGCTTCAAGCTGCCCAATGTAGCGACAGGTTCATTTATTTTTTTTTGTATGATGACTTCATGTTAAGATTGATATAAATTTTACAGGATTACCGTGTACACGACACCGCGTCTTTTTGGCAACCCTAATTGTCACCGCCAAGTACCTCAACGATTCGTCACCGAAGAACTGCCATTGGGCGAATTACGCGAGCATATTTGATGGCCCAGAGATCAACCTCATGGAGAAGCAGCTTTTATATCTCCTCGACTATGATCTTCGCTTCAACGAGGCCGACGTGTGCCGTCTATTTGCGCCGTTCATGAACCACGCAGCTCGCCGTACCCAAGCTGCCAATATCAGGACTTCGGCTGTCAATAGAGTCGTCAAAGGCGGGCGAGTCAGAGCTGCTCAGCAGGCCCCCATACCTCCACTCTTGACCGAGCCCCCTCAGTCTTCCCTTCCCGTCCCCGCACCCGCTGCCATCCAGAGTTCTTCTTCGGCATCGCCTCTATCCGTACGGAGAATTAACAATCGGCTGTCTGCGATGCACCTGTCGTCGAACGGTCCCACAGCGGTGCCTCCACCAATGTACAGTGCCGTCAGCGTGGATTCCCTCTCGTCCTCGTCATCCTCAGAGATGGGCTCATTAGTTGACGACTCCGGGTCCTCCTCGTCCTCATCATCAGGATGGATGAGCTCAGACAGTGAAGCGTCTGAAGATGAACGCGGCCCGCCTGCACAGGTGTACCAACTGCAACCCAAGCTCGACGTCGACCTTTCAAAGGTGGACCCTCTCGACGCCACTAGCGTCCCACCCAAACGCCCGTTCCCAGCGCGCGCTGTACCCTCGTACACTATCCGCTCGCAGCATCTACGCGACGCACGCGCACGTAAGCCTTCCGACACCTCCTCCGTACACACAATTACCGCCGTCTCCCCACCCTTATCACCACCCAGTAACCCTCGTGCTGCCCGTCTACAGCGCGATGTATACTTCAAACGTTCCTCGTCGATATCCGTTCCGTTTTCAATGCTCCAGGGAAATAACAGTCAAGGACACCGCATCCCGTCTAGCTCGACGATGCCGAGCATTCCAAGGACGGGACTCTCGGGTGGGTTCTTGAGCCGTATGTGGGGCGCTGCGACAACAAGGATACATGATAAGGAACGTGGTGTGGTGGAAGACCCGGTTGATCCCATTGGCGATGGGACGGGTATTAATCAAGTTCACCGAGAAGGCGCATTTAGGAGGCTGGTTCAAGCTTCAAGAACGAGGCCACCGACGATTGACGTTTAGAAAATTTGCCACCCCACACTCCTGCTATTGTCTCTCCCTTAATCTCTCCTGCTTCTTTTAATTTCTGCGTGGACATCACCTTTTTGCTAGCTATCTACTTCTTTCTTTTTCCTTCCTGGGACTATGCTCCATGATGGAGACGTCACACTATCATTATCACTATCCAACTATGCTCTGCTGTAACACTACCACACTTCACAAGCACATTACTATTCCCCCCTGTAGACATACATTACCATACTGCGACTTCACCAAAGGACGCTTACCAAAACCTATGGCTGGATTCACCTTACATTACTATCCTTTGTACCTACTACCCACTGTCCTTAACTTTCCACGTACTGTACTCGAAGAAATAATAGAATTCTATTTGCAAAATTACATGACAGACAAGAGGGTGCATTTACACATACGGCGAGTCCTGGAGAAAGAGCGGTGTATCTGACGCTACAAAGAATTTGGAGACCAAGTCGAGGAACACGAAAAGCGGAGACGAAAACATAAACAGGACAGCGTAGTTCATAGAGTATTACTTGATGAAATTAAGCCAGAAGAACGTAGTCATCAACGCATAGTTCTCCGTCAGGTGAGTCGTTGCATTCACGGGACCTTACGGGCTGCTCAGAACTGGGCAATGGGCAAAGTTCGCGTAGACAAGAAACGGAGAGCGAGCGCTTGAGGTACCATCCAAAGGTATGCATCTTCCGTGGAGAATACGGATCCTTGGAAAGCGCGTATATGCATCCATCTGTGAGGATTGAGTAAGATGACTACTTACGGGTCTGTGCTTGGCCAATACGTTAAGGCGCTCTTTGACTTCATCAGCCACGACACCATACACCTCCTAGTCGGACCGGCGTCAGTGACGTGTATAAGACTTGAAGTAGATGAAAAAATGAAAAACCTTTTGCCAGTACAACAGGTCTCTCGTGTGCATCTCGTCCACGTAGAGAGATGCGAGGTCCTTGGAGCGTGTTTTAAACTCCAATGCACGTTTGTATTTCTTGCGTTCATCTTGTCGATCGAGGTAGCGATGCCAGGTTTTCCACTGGTAATAGTCTTCGTCTTCTAAGAAGGGGTGAATTGTGCCCCGGTGGATGGCCGCCCAAGACTCGCGACTCTATGATAGTGAAGATATGGCCGTGATGATTAGACTCCAATAAAGTTATAAAATATACGCTTACTTTTGAGTGTTCTCCCGCCGATTTGGTATCAGACGGGAGGCGTTCCCTGCAACTGAGCTCGAGAGTGTAATCTAAGCCATACCATTCGTCCTGATCATTGTATACCGCAACAGGAGACGAGGACTGTGATTCTTGAGAGCCGCAGCTTTCTTGTACGTTATCATCCAGCGTGTCAAAACTCTTTATAGCACAGGTGAGTCAAGAGGAAGAGAAAGAAGGAGGCTGGCGTACACGATCTGGTTTCTTCCCTTCTTTGATTTCACTAGAGTGTGAACGAAATCGGGTCCATTGTGTAGAGCTCTGTTCGTTATCGTACTCGTACTTAAGGTCGTTGTGATAGTCACGAGGCAAACATGAAGAAGGGAGACTGATGTTTTCGAAAGAATCAGGCGTCAAAGGAGGTGTTCCAGATGTTTCACCCCAGTCATATACAGAAGTAGCATGCAAAGGAGGATGATTAGCCTGCATATAAGATGTGTCCAAACTTTTCCAATCGCTATCCGAAGATAAAGAGTTCGACGTTGTAATTTGGTCCTGGTCCGAGCTTGCACGGCAAAAGCGAGAAAAGGTATTGAAGAAACCATTGGTATCGGGTAGACATTTCGATTGAGTTCGTAGTGGAGAGTTCGAGTGAGTCTGCGTGGCGATGGCACTTACTGCATTGGGGGAAGCGTCTTGAGGTGATTCCGTGCTTTCGTACGCGCGACCAGATTCCAAATCATTTGCATAGTTCCAGATATCGTATCTATAGTTATTTTTCGTGCCTTCCTGAGTAACATAGGAGCTTATAGCTGACAGAGGACCAGAAAAAGCAGATCCAATGTGAGAGATATTGAAGTTTCGAATGCGTGAAAGTATATTTCGCTGCCTGCCAAGCAGAGACCGTCTTGTGTACTCCCTCTCTACATCAGACTGGATGCCCTTTTCGGGGTCGTCGACGTCGTAGTTCATTGTCGTCGTGTCGTAGGTGGGGAACATCAATGTGTAACCCTTGGTGTGACAGAGACGTTGATCGGATCATGACGATGGAAAACCCAATCGCGACATTTGACCATCATGATCCGCACTTTTTTTTTCTTTCAAAGTTCCACTGAGCTGTGATGCCGTGTTTAATTTTCAAACTCGTGGTCATGCAGTGACCTAGACCAGGGCCAGACAGGTCCTTCTACAAAGACGAGGTAAGTTCTTTGTAATCGATGCATTATTTTGAAACAAACAGTGATGAGGTTGGTAAGTGAGTTATCAACTTGTTGACGACCGCACGGCTGATAGATGTGCAAGAGTTTTTCGAACCTATACAGAGCTTCTTTTTTGCTTCTTCGCCTTATTCAGTCATCTGTCGTCGTCCCGCAGTCGTTGCCTGTTCGGCTTGTTCTTTGTGCGCAGCCTCACCTTTTGGACAGCTTACATCATGGCCATTTGTCACTGTAGACATACTACGTCTACAGTGACAAATGGCCCCCCGGGTTGCGGGATACAAAACCTGAAGGATACATATACTCATTGACCGTCATCACAATCACACCGAACTCTGGCAAAAAAATCTCTGCTTCATGGCTATGCTTCGCTTTGCATGGAACGATCTTCTCTACGCTCTATCTAAAGCACTCATAATTACTCATACTCGGTGTCTTTATCTTGCTTGATGTCCTCGAAGTTTCGCATGAAATGTTAGCCTATCATATCTTTCTAGTCTTGTACAGCAAGCATATCAATAAGGTTGCTATAATCAGGGAGACGAGACGCCTTGCATGTCATCAGTGTTTGTATGGTCCGTGCTATGGGATTACCCCATCTTAGTATGCCCAAATTATCCCCTAAAAATACCTCAAAGACTCTCATTCACTGGGTTCTATCCTATCCCTCCCAGGACGTTGGTCGGACTAAGGAGTCAAAAAGTACCACTGAAATTGAGGAAACTTATATTTGTGGCCTCATCTTCCTTGTAGAAGTGGCCTTCTCAAGGCACCCAGTACTACAGCAAATATAAATTAAAGTACTCGCAATCTGCCGAGGTAGATTCTTCATTCTGGGGAGGACTGAACTTTGATGTTAGGTTTTGTTGTCTTGATAAAGATTGGTAAGGAATCCACATATTATAGAGACGGCACTTGCATTGTACGCGAGCCTGTGACTAAAATACTACAGGATCTGACGACTAGTACCGGAGCCCTTGTTATCTCCTTCAATAGGTGGCTTTTAGTCCTATTTCAGTTGCTCATCTATACCAATGGTGTTCTCTGTCAGAATCCGTTCGGGAACGACCACCATTTGATGTCACCGACGACACTGGGGGTCTGTACCTGAACCCAAAACAATTATGAAAATCTGAACAGCCACACCTGTGCTATCTATGGTCAAGTAGTCGGTGTGCTCCAATGCCTCGTCAAATTGAGTATCATGGATTTGTACATCTACCCGGATGTTACTGTAAGATGTCCTTCTTGAGTTATTCTCACTCCAATTTATCAGAGATGTCTATTTTCTAGAAATGCGTTCTATAAATCATTCTAGTCATCTCTGTAATGCGCTGTGCTTTCTACACGGATCTTGGAGGTACGAATGCGTCCACGTAAGTTCCTCGCGTCTCCTATAAATTCAGCATAAGGATAAGGAAGACTACCCCAGAGTTCACCTCAGTCTGAGAAGCCAATGTCGCAAGTCCAGCATGGCTCCAAGCTTTCATTGTGGCGTTCGATGCTACAACATATTTCTCATTGCATTTCCACAGAACTCAGAAACAGTCCTCGTCTAGAGCGAAAGTATCTCTTCTCAACCAACATACGTGCATCCATGATGGATGTTCAACGCGCTCAGGTTACTTCCTGTGGCAATAACGTGGACCACGTGATGTGAGTGCCATCTGCAACTGTCATCGCTCTCGATTGATACCACAGGTCTTCATAGATTTCCGAAAGTTCTGGTGTCATTAAGCGCAGCACCCTTGAAAGACTCATGGAACTAGTGCGTATAAACAAATTCAAAACCCACGACCAGCCCTGAATTTGGCCTTCATTTCCGTCACAGCAGAGCCCAGCTCGTAAATGACATAAAGACGTTTCATGACCGCCTGCATGAATATCAACAGAATTTAATGTCGTCTTTTCTACCTGACATTTCGATGTTTTCTCGATTCGGAGCCGCTCTCTTGTTCGGCTGTGTTGATTACCCCTCACAGGGAAGCATCTGGGTCGGTCTTCCTTCTAGCAAAGGTAAAAAGGGCCCAGGAGCTACTAGTTAGTTAGATTTCAGTTCACCATGCTCTATAACTAAGCTTCTTTGATTTTTGATATTCCACACATTGAGCTACGTATATGAACTTATCTTCACATACTATTGATTACCAATGATGAACAAGTCAAGGAAAATTGTACCGGCCGGCACAAATGGATGAATGAGTGTACTTGGCATACCAGAGTATTTGATTTTCACGGCCTGACCTCTAAGACTTTCCTCTATTCTTCATAGCCCTCATATCTTATTTCTATCCCTTAAATCCAACAAAAAGTCTAGTTTGTGTCATAATTGAACTATTACAGAGCCAATACCAACCATACAATTCAATATCAATGACTCAGCGAAAATTGGTCATAAGAAGCCTTGGTCTGCACATGTGGAATACAGTCACTCTTGTTGAGTCTCCGCAATACCTACTGCAAACAGGCAAAGACAGTATTTCCGTTCAGTAAGCTCTCACAAAGCCTTCTTGATCCTCGTGAGAGATTTCTTCCAGACTCAATCCTTTTGTTTCAGGAATGAGAAGGGTTGAGAATATTCCGGTCAACATGAAGAGAGCGAAAATTTCCAGACTAGGCTCTTGAATTAAGCTCTCCGAAAGAAGATGAAGAGAAACTACACACATGTGCTTTACAAAGTTATTGGGTCCACCAATATCCTTCAACTGAGCGAAACCAACTTGAGCAACAATAGCCCCAAGTTTACCGCTGGCAGCAGAGATACCATGGGCGGTAGAACGGTAACGTGTTGGGAACGCTTCCCCGGGTACAGTGAAAGTAGTGCTATTGGGGCCGAAGTTCTGGAAAAAATTAGCAAAGCAGTAGAGGACGACGAAACCCTTTGTGGCTGATGGGCTGGAATTAAGCTTGTCGAAACCGAAGCCTAGATGATTACAATAAATTGCCACGAGACATCGACAAACTTTACTACTTACCAAGTACAACGAAAAGGATGGTGAGCATGATGAAACCCATTAATTGGATAGGTTTTCGTCCCCATGAGTCGACGAAGAGCAAGGAAAAGTAGTAGCCAGGAAGTAATCCACCAGCGGAGAAGATTAAGTTACCAACACAAGTGTTCCGCAAGTTGTCGTAGACTAGTTGAGTACCTTGGGACTTGGGAGCGCCGAAGTTGATTGCTTCAAGAACGATGGAATTGTTAAGACTTAATCCGTAAAAAGCAATCTACAAGGATATGTCATTGACTTATAACTTTCTTGCACAAGAATACTTGCGTCCAAAGCAAACCACGACCAGGAGGTACCTAACAAGACCCTTCCATTCTTCCACTGGCTAAAATAAGCCCAAAAATCGGCCCAACTGGCCTTTGGAGCGTTGACACGGTGTACAGGCGCATTGTCATCGACAGTGGAGTTACCAGTAGTGAGGACATTCCTAATGTCATCGGCAGCTTGCTGAATGTTACGCTCAATATCCATAGTGAAACGAGGGGTTTCAGGAATGGTGAGGCGGAAGTAGAGGGCAATACATCCGGGGACACAACCGAGACCGATGAGAATACGCCAGACATCATCTACGTGCTCCGGATTTTCAATGCTTGGATCATTGAGGATGGAATTTTTGTAAGCAGCAACAATTATAAGTGCAACGAGAGCGCCCGCTAGAAAGCAGAAGATCAGAGTACTGAAGCTCATTGCAGGCATAACAAGACGCACCAAAATTACCCCAGCCCTGCGCCGAAAAGACAGCAACCATCATCCTGCCTCGAATACGCGTGGAAGCAAACTCAGAAGAGATGACGGCAGAAAGGGGATAGTCACCGCCAATACCAATGCCCATCTGTGATCAACTTTGACACAAGACAAAGTTGTCGAAAAGAACTACTTACGAGGAAACGCCAGACGATGAGGACACCAATAATACCGACAGCATGACCGCCACCAGACAAGGCTTGTGCAAAAGTGGCAGTGATAATGATTATCAACTCGATGCCGTCTGAAAGTATGTCAGTATTTTGAGCGGGTTCTGAGAGATGGATGAGACTTACACATCCGCTTACGGCCAACTATATCGGCCAACCAACCAAACAGAAGTTGACCAACAAGAGTACCGACAGGAGTCGCAACTTTGACACCGAGATCCTGGTTCTTGTTCAAAGACTTGCCCTTTGTGCCGTTGTCTGATGAACGCAGGTTTGGCTTCTTGCCACCATAGAATAAAACAACATGGATTACCTGTGCCGCCGTAGATGTAGCCCAACATCACGGATGCAATATTAATAGCAAAGATATCGTAGCTAGGATGTCTCTAGCCCATCGTGAGAGATGGTAATAATAAGGTACTCACGCATCGGTGAAAAACCCGGCGCCGGCGACAAGGCAAACTTTGGCATGAAACCAGCTGTGGCGCATTAGCAAAGTGTGAACTATTCGAGGTACAAATTGGAGACCAAGGACACCTACTTGAATGGGGCGTCATCGATTTCCTGGAGAGCGTTACGGCGTCGATTGTTGAGGGTCAACACATTCTTCTCATCATGCACAGAACCATCTACAGAGCTCCGTTTTCCCGTAGACATTGTTAGGTGTGCTGAGAGCAGATAAGGAGGTGACTCGGTGGACAAAGCTTACACATCCAGCTTTTTAAGTTGATGGATATTAACTATGACATGGGAATTGTTCTCCTTAATAAAGCACACGTTCGTACGGTCGGGTGTTCACTTCCCCATCCAGAGTTTTGGCAGGAAGCAAATAAAAATAATCAGTCAAAAACAATCCAGCCTGAGATAAGTAACCACAAACGAAATTTTTTGGTATCCAAAATGGGTTTTTGTGAATTGTGACGCTCCATATGATCGGTTCTCTTGATCCAAGCCGGGCGCAGCATTACTAATCATTTGATGGTATCGCTCAGAACCCCTGCGGATGTTGTAATCTTTGTTGGGCGGTAGCCATCAAGACAACGTACCGATTGAAGTGGTTAGCGGCTCCTGATCTTTATGGGAAGTTATACAGTCATTCGGTTACAGTTTGATTGTTGCTGCCTTCTTCTTCCTACTGTGCGAAAGTTACTCTATACACAGAACCTCTGGGGGCTGTAGAATGTGGGGAATTGGAGGGTGATTCGAGGTGTATTTTATTTTAGATCTCTTTAGCTTCTTGTTAGTCTTTACTAGCGAATCCCGTGTCTGGCACGACTTTCGGCACTTAGATTGTTTGCTATCCATGATGAACACATACGACGTCTGAGTTGAGCGCGCGTGTCCAACGCGCTCGCGCTTGAGCGATCTTCGAATCTTTCGACAGCGAGATAATTCTCTTCCGCGCTCATTCTCCCACTTTACAAGGTCTCTCTAAAGCATGAGGACACTGCTTTCATAAGATGCAGGTGACATCCAACTGCCAACCGCCAAATCTTTCACACCTCAAAATCTCTCAAAGTACACCATGGACGATTGATTTCCGTGTTACGAATAGAAGGGTAGCGATTTGGGCTATGGATAATCCTGAGTACGGTAGAGGTGCCGGTAGAATGCTTGGAGCTCGTCGAAGGCCAAGTTCGGCACAGCAGGTTGAGTTGCGGCTGGGTGCGGCTGGCGCTTCGAAATTACAATTAGTAGTTCGAGTTTCACTTGCCAATCTAGTGGTTGATATCTAGATATCTGAGCCTGCGGAAAAATCTTACTTATTTATTCATTCATTCTAGATATGGGGTCCCGAGTGCCGTCATCAACGCGTGTTCATTTGCTTTCAGGGTCAGGTCTCCCAGATTGGGTATCACGGTTACAATGAACGTGGTCGTAGCAGATCTCCGATTTGCACACACTGTACCACAGCAACAGTGCAACAGTTAAGCAGGATGAAAACCCTATCTTTTAAAGACAGGGTCATGCAGGATATTAGAACTCAACATGGTTCTCTTTGATTTTTCCCCACTTGCTTCGAGATGTGCATGCAATTCGAAGCAAGCAATTCAAGAGCATATATCTATTGTTCTGTGTGACTTGTGACCAGGACTAAGTATAAGCTAAAGGTTTCATCACCTTGTCGTTTGACATCGAACCTGACCTAAAGGGGTAATCATTACGCGTGACAAGATAAAGTAAGGCGACAGCCTGGCAAAGACTTGCTAAGGACCAACGATTTCAAACCACCCACGACAGATGATCCCTCCGTAGAAGCCAAAAAGCATTGGATATCGTGGGGTATTGGGTACAACGGGGTCAGTGGACGACCAAAATCAATCAGTTTCAAGGGTTGTCGTTTACAGGAACCATCGGCTATGAGGGATTCGAATGTATATAATGCGCGGCTCAGCCACATATAGTTTCATTGTGAACTGGTTGGTTCTATCACCTGGAAACTGAGGCACTGAAAATGTTCTTGTGACCCTTGCGGTAATTGGTCGGAAGATCCACGGTCCACGGGATATCTGTCCTTCGTTCGATCCTATCAAAATGTAGTTGGTACCCTCTGATTTCTTTGCAACCCGGCTGCATGTCAGGGGATAGTATCTTAGTATCTTGATTATATTGACGGTACTGTGGGGCTATTTGATGGTTCAAAAAAGACTTACAGTCTAATGACCTTCCTCGGGGCATCAAAATACAAAACTTGAATCATGGATTATACTACCAAGGATCATAAGTTCCAACTATATATGTTTGTACAGGTTATTTATGAAGCTATATATATACTTATAACACTGTATAAGAGATGTTAAGTTCAAATACAGAGGGGTATGGATTTTTTATTTTATATATTTTTTCTAAAATCCTTTATTATGAGCATGAGGCATTGGCACCTATTTTGCTTAGTACTATGGACAGTTGGTACAACTACAAGGGCCAGGGAATTCCATGCCCTCCTCCATCTGCATGGAGAAAAAGCAGACTGATGCTTCCAAATGTCATTTTGATCATGCTCTGTATTGGACTTTAGGGTCTGCTCTTCTCCAAGTGTCATGTGTATCTCACTATTTAAGTCAGCAAAACACTCATTTGTGCCTCAGTTGCTTCTCTGTCTTTGACACACATACTGAGGCTGTAAGTTATTTCTTTTTCTTTCCCTCTTATTATAACTAGACCCTGATCAATACATGCATATAGGACTTTACTTATCATGTTTTAGATACATAATATAGTTGCTTCTCTGTCTTTGACATGCATACTGAGGCTGACTTTACTTATCATGTTTTAGTGTTTTAGGTCTTACAGGTTATGGGCCTTCCTTTATGACCATCTGTTTCTATTACAAGGGGACAACTCTTTGCTTTGTCTCTTACAATGTGTGGCAGCCTTCACATCATCAATCTTTCCATTGTCATTCATTACATCATTGGTTGTTATCAGCACTTATCAGCACTTACATCTGATTATATTCATGCCTCCAGGTAGTAATTGACCACCTCCCCAGCACTCATGGTCCACTGACCCTGATATAATATCTTCTGCCTCTGGCCATCCTGGGACTCAATCAAGTGATCCAACAACCAAAGGACCTGTACATCCACCACTGCTGCAGCATTCTCATTTTTCTAAATTTGTACCCAATACTTTTGATGCCTCTTCCCTGGCTACATTTCAAAACAACTCACTGCCACCTCCTGGAGACTTTGAAGACAATGGGCACACTCCAACTGCCACAGGAGCCACTAGCAGCAGCAAGCCCAGCAATGAGAACTGGATACCCAGGACATACAGCAAGGCAATGACCAGACCAGACTTGTGAAAGGACCCTATGGACAAGGAGATTGCTCAGATGTATGGGCACAAAGTCTGAAGGCTGGTCTCACAACTGCAGGGAGCATGCACCGTGGACTTTTGCACTGAAGTACAATAGAGATGGCCAAGTTGTGGGCAGGAAAGCCTGGTTCATTGCAAAGGGCTTCACACAGATACTGGGCATGGACTTCTTTGTCACTTATGCATCAATGATACACCACAAATCTCTCAGAATGAACCTCACATTTGGCACCATACTTGATTATGAAATATGGTGAATTGACTACTCATGCAACAACCCAAGGGCTATGCAAAGAAGCTGAGCAAGGTTTTTGAGGTGGATGGAGAGCAGGTTAGGGGGAAGTGTGGAGGTGGACAAGGATGTTAGCATAGAAGAACTAGAATATCTAGAGAACAATGAACAAAACTTAGTAGCAGTTTTAGACAAAGTGATCTATGGAACAATGGATGCAAGAAATAACTGGTGGCGGTGATAGGCTTCTACTTGGGCTGAGCACATCAAGAGACACAATAGGCCTACCAACAATTGTCAGTCTGGAGACTCTAGTGACCTTCTTGGACACAGGACATCTCTGGCTTTGGCACTCCATTACAGGCTTCACTTACCAGTCTCATCCACTATTTATCAGACATTCAGCACCCACTATCCATTGACTTCAAGGACACAGCAGGCCTAGAACTCATAATGCTAGCACAACAATGGGGAGGTGACTCTAGCCAAACTCCAATCAATTCTGAAAGGAGTTAGCATTAGGTGCTGCCACTTGTCGAGGCACCTCAATCAGAAGTATAAAGAATCAATGATGATGGGACAGGATATACTCAAGCCCAACACTTTAACCTATTAAAAAATGATACAATGTTTAGTGCCGATGATAACGCCCAAATCAGGCTGGAGGGTGCACTATCATTAGTACAGCTATCTAGCTGATATAGCTTTGAATGTGCTGATAGGACCTCACACAGGCTAGGTGCATCAACAGCAGGCTCGGCATTGGTTCTGGACATCTTGCTATGTATGTTTTGAACTTGGCACACATGATTTATCCTTTTTAGGCCTTACCCAATGGCCATGCACAGCAAGCAACAGATCTGATCATTGATAGCACCAGCGGCAGCTAGAATGACAGCTGGCATCATGCTGCTGGCAAGCATTAACAGTTAGCATCAATCAATCAGCACATGGCACAGCTAGCTGATGACAGCGCTTATGAATTAGGAATAATGTCATTTACTTGTGATGGATGGCCTGATGTTTATCCTGGTGCCCCTTCCTCAGTCAGATGGACAGCTTGCTTGCTTCATTTCCCAACATTTAGTTTAATACATGATGTTTAATTACATTAATTACAGTTCACCGTCCCTTGGCGACCCTTAGCTCCTTAGCTAGCGACAGGGAACTTGTTTCTCACTATAAATACTTACTGTTGTTACTAGTTACCACAGAACAGAGCACCTCAGTTTACACCCCTCAGTTCACCCTACGGTTCAGATTTCTTTTGAGCTGACTATGTTTATAGTCACCAATTGTCTGAATACTCTTAGCCTGCTTGCCACAGTTACACTTATGGAACCTACACACCTTGCATCTATGGCAGGCATCATGCAGCTTAGTCATTGCTAAGCCTCTAGTTTCCTTCCTGTGTCCTCTCACCATACTTACCTGTATTCATTTCCCTACCCCCTTTTAAGCACACTTCATTGTTGGTGCACCCTCCTTACTGCTCATTCTTGCCAACCACCATTACCGACTTACACCAAATCTTGCTGTTCAACTCATTTTCCGACTTGTTCTCTGGGAACTGCCTGGAACTCCCTCAATCTTAGCGTGCCCAACACATTATTACACAGGTCAGTAGCCGTAAACCATATCTGCTACTGATTGACTTTTGGACATCATCAGTGCTAAGTGTATGAGAGAGTTCTGGACAGGTCCCAGAGAACCTACGGTAGGCAAGAGGTTGGTGGCAAGAAAAGTGGGTTATTTGAGGCACTTGTGTAAGGCTCCAAAATATGGCTACAAGGTGCTAAGAGTTGCTAAGGAAAAGCACTAAGGAACACAGAAGAGTCACTAAAGAAAGGCACTAAGAGGTGTGAGAGAGAGTCACTAAGAGGCGCTAAGTGTTAGCATCTAAAATGAGATAATAAGAAAACAAGATTGCTTAGTGGATCTAAGCACAAAAGCCAAGCCATAGTTGCAAGGCACTAGAGAGAGAGAGAGATAGAAAACTAGAGCAGAGTCTTCTTGCTTGACATGATCAACAAGAGGTAGTCTGTTGCATATAGTAACCAAAATGTTGGGATATGATCTCTACTGCCAAATTGATTCTCTCTGTCAGAGGGACTCCTCATTTCTTCCTTTTTTCACTCCTTATTTCTTCTGCTCTTCTTTCATTTATTCTCTTATTTCTTCTGACATTATTTCATTTTACTATTTCTATTCTTTCAATACTATTTGTTAGTACTATTCTCAGCCCTTGAGGTGCTCTGGTTCTTTAGCTACTATTTAGACAAGTGTGGGCCCTTCAGTACCGCCTCCAGACCACTTATATAAGCCAGAGTTTGCCAGAGTTTGCCCCTTATTTGTGCAATTGTTTGTGTAGGCAATTTTCGAGTTTTTAAGGTTTTGTTGTACTGTACAGGTGTTTCCCATGCTTCAGAGGCCCCAGAAGCATCCAACCTGGCATAGGGAATCCCTAGACTTGTTCTCTTTGGATTTTTCTCTGTCAGGTGAGTAGTTATTATGATATTGTCAGTACATACTCTAATACACTTTGGATTTCCCTCTGCCAGCTGTATGACTGAGCCACAGCCTCTAGAGGTCGCCTTTACACCCTCTGTGCTACTAACAAAAAGTAAGTATTTATAGTAAAGGAAGTTAGCCAATGCTAAGAGGCTAAGTGCTAGAGGGTGGTAAACTGATAGGAATGTAAGTAAATGATGTAAATTGAATTGTATAGTAAAAAGGTCCATAATGATGCTGTCATGGAAATACTTTACCATTCCATCTTATAAGTGCTGCCACTGACTAAGAGCATTATGCCAGATTGACTGATGCCAAGTGTCCATGTAAATGTATAGTCTTGGAGTGCAAGTGGCAAGGTGCGGTGATGACACCAACTGTGGTTGGGTGCGCTGGATATATATGCAGTACAACACTGTCTCCAGCGCCTGGCATACGTAGTTGTGAGGAGTCCTGACAGAGTCCTGGTGTGCTCGAGCAGAGATGATAGAATGATGCACTAAATAATAGCGCCTTGAGTACTACTTAGCAAACAGTACACACCATAGTTTAGGCAAAGATAAAGAGAAAAAAGATGAGTAGCGCAGCGTAATGTGCCCATAGGTGGCACTGTAAATGACAAAGATGAGATAGACAAGGCTAGTGCCCAACTTAGTGACAAAGTCAGGCAAAGCTAGCGCAATTTGAATGCTAAGTGTAACTGGGTGCTCAAGAGGTTACAATTTGTTGTTATGTACATGTGAAGTAGCTATCTTATATACTATGTGCTACTGTATTTTCCAAGATAAGTCCATCTGCAGCGCTACCTCCTAGCACCTCTCCTTGTGGTTCCCTCTAACGGTGACCTGTTGCACATAGATGACGGCAACCAATGGCATTATGACTTGCAGCAACCAATGGCGACTCTAAATTGACTTAGAAATATATGGGTCTGCTCATTCTTAATATAATTCCGATTGGCCAGAGTGTTCCAGTGTATGGTCAAAAAATCCTCAACAGATGCCATGAGCGCTAATGTCAGCACTACTCATTGTACCAGTTCATGACAGGTCTAGATGTTGGGTTTAAGTATATTCTGTGCCACTATCATTGATTCTTTTAGACTTCTGATTGAAGTGCCTCGTTAAATGACAGCACCTACTGCTAACCCCTTCTAGAAGTGATTGGGGTTTGGTTAGGGTCCCCCTCCTGCTGTTGTGTTAGTGCTATATATTCTGAGCCTCCTTTGTCCTTGAAATAGGTGAATGGAGTGTGCTGAAGAACTAGTAACTGGTGATTAGGGTAAATGGATAAGTCCTGCAATAGAGCAACAAAGCTAGAGCTGCTCTGTATCTAAAGAGTTGCTAGAGTCTCCAGTGTGTCAAGTGTTGGTTGGCCTATAATGTCCCTTGATGCGCTCAGTCTGAGTAGAAGCCTATCATCTCCCCCCAACTAAAAAATTGACTGTCCTCAGTCAAATGCCATCATTAATTTGACTGCGCTATGGTCCATATGATGCTGCTAGCACCTTATAAAAATTGTTTCCAGCACTTCTTCTTCTTGTGTTTTTTGTTCCATCTTTTCAGCATGTCTACTTTCAATCTCTTTGCCCTCTGCAATTTCCTGGCTAAGGCCTCTTATTTATTCAATTGCACTAAGTCTGTCAGTCCCACAGATGTGCCACAAACCGTCCCTGGAATAATGCAGCTCTATCGGTGGTGGCTCATGGTCTGTGGCTCTGACAGTTTCTGAGCACAGGGCATCGAGGTTTGCGAGTGGTGCATAGCCCGGTACTGTGAATATAAAGGTGCCAATTGGTTGCGCCCATTTGTGGACTTATTTGTAAGTTTTTAGGTTTGATTTTGGTTTTGTGGTGCTAAGGTTCAGCGCCCATACTAGGCTCCTTTATTATCCAATGAGATTGACATCTTGTTAGCTAGTACCGAGGTTGGCGAAGTACGTATCTCTTTCTCCTCTCCATATTTCCGATGTTGACCTTAGTAGTCGGCTGCTATGTTGCCCACCATTGCCAGTCTCCCTAATGTTCTGTTGGCCGCTACTGTCTCTTCTGCTCCTGCTGCTCCTACTGCTCCTCCCTTTTCTGATTTTGTCCAGCCTCCTCCCATTCTTGGCAGTCCTTTTTGTGGCATTGCTTCTCCCGCTCACACTGCCCCAAGCGCTGCTTCTCTCACTTGTACTGCACCTCCTCATTTGGCCATCAAACAAATTGCTGTTACCTCCAGTGAGCCTCGGCCCAGACCAACTCATACTACTTCTTGCCTTCCCCCTGTAACTTTGCCGTTGTTATTGATTGCACACTCCCTGCTCACACTAGCTTTTTCAAACATACTGTGCATCCTTGGTTTCCTGCTTCTTGTCAGGAGACTCCTCATTTCTTCCTTTCCTCACTCCTTATTTCTTCACTCTCCCTTCATTTATTCTCTTATTTCTTCTGACATTATTTCATTTTACTGTTTCTATTCTTTCAACACTATCTGTTAGTACTACTCTCAGCCCTTGAGATGCTCTGGTTCTTTAGCTACCATTCAGACAAG
>QGOA01004951.1:0-10133 GCA_003313075.1 Termitomyces sp. MG16
CACCCATGTGCTGCAGGTCGCCGTTGACAGGTGGCCGTTAGCTACAGTCACAAAGGGAGGCGCTAATGGGTAGCGCCGTCAATGGACTTATTTTGGAAATAATGTAGCGCATAGTATAAAAACTAGCTACTTGCCATGTATATAACAACGAATCGTAACTTCTTGAGCACCCAGTTACACTTAGCGTTCAAATCACGCTAGCATTGCCTGACTTTGCCACCAAGTTCGGTGCTAGCTTCGTCTACCTCGTCTTCGTCGTTTACGGTGCCACCTACGGGCTCGCTACGCTGCGCTATTCGTTTCTTTCTCTATAATTTCTCCTAAACTACGACGCTTACCACTTGCTAGGTAGCATTCGAGGCGCTATCGTCTAGCGCATCACCCTATCACCTCTGCTCGAGCACACCGGGACCCTGCCGGGACTCCTCACAAACCCGTACGCCAGGCGCTGGAGACGGCGTTGTACTGCGTATACGTCCAGCGCACCCAACCACAGTTGGCGTCATCACCGTGAGATAGTTATCTCGGAAGCACATTCGTTATTAGCCCATCTTGGGCATAGAAAGACTTACACTTACTTACGGGAAATAGTTTGGTGGAAGACCATGGAAAAGGATGTCAGAAAGTACTGTGAAACTTGTACTGTTTGTATGCGCAGTAAGCCTAATAACCAACGCCCATATGGTCTTTTAAATCCTCTAAAAATACCTACCCAACCATGGGAAGTGATAGGAATTGATTTCTTAGGACCTCTGCCGGAATCAAAAGATCGAAATGGAACATATGATGCAATTACTGTCATCATTGACTTGCTAACAGGAATGGTACACATAGTGCCTAGTCGTACTGATTACACTGCCCGAAATGTGGCTGAGCTGGTATTCAGTGAAGTCTACAGATATCATGGATTGCCAAGAGCAATTGTCAGTGACAGAGATTCTTATTTTACAAGCACTTTTTGGACTCACCTCCATGAGCTAATCGGAACTCAACTCCGAATGTCGTCAGCATACCATCCAGAATCAGATGGCTCCACTGAACGAGCAAATAGAACCATTACTCAGATGATCCGTCAATGTATTGGCCCTACACAAAAGGATTGGGTTGCTAAGTTACCAGCAGTAGAGTTTGCCATTAACTCAGCACGATCAGAAACGACCGGATACTCACCGTTTTTCCTGAACACTGGCCGAATGCCCAGGCCGATGATATGGCAAACAGCCCCTAGGTCAGAGTTTCCAGGGGTCCGAGTTTGTGCCCAGCGACTGCGCTTAGCCATCATGGCAGCACATGATAGTATTATTGGTGCTCGGGTAAAACAGACCCGAGATGCCAATCGTAAAAGGAGGATGATGCCATTCACAGTAAATGATTTGGTTTACGTGTCTACTGAGAATATGAGTTTTCCGAAGGGACTTACTCGAAAATTTATCCCCAAGTTTGTAGGGCCTTATCCTATTACGGAGGACTATGGAAATAGTTCATTTCAGGTTAAACTACCTGCTGAAATGAAGCGAAGGGGAATTCATAATGTGTTTCACGCGTCATTACTCCGTATCCATAAGCCTAATGATGATCGGCTGTTTCCTGGCCGCCTGGATGAGCAAATAGTAAACGAGGATGCTAGCAAATGGGCGGCTGACAAGATTGTTGCGCACAAGGGCTCTCGTGCGAATGCCATGTTTGAGGTGCTGTGGAAAGCTGGTGACAAGACTTGGATGAGCTATTCTCAGGTTTCAGAACTTGACCTCTTACCGCCCTATTTTGACCTCCTTGGAATAGAACGTATATCCGAGCTTCAGGAGGGTGTGGGTGTACCACCCCCTGATGACCCACAGTCCTATCTGGGAACGATAGAGATGGAACCGTGTTATAACGAGGGAGGACTCATCTGCGATGCTGCACAGGACCTCCTTCAACCCCCCATATCTTCCCTTCACCTATCTCTAGTCGACCTCAACTGCACCCCCTTTCCTATGCCACCCTATCGTAATGCTCGTGGCCGTGGAGGGCGCCACCAATACTCTGGTCAGGGCCTTTCCTCTCGTGGTCAACCTTACGACGTCCCCAGTATTCCCAAGCA
Source organism: Termitomyces sp. MG16 (assembly GCA_003313075.1). Taxonomy (NCBI): domain Eukaryota; kingdom Fungi; phylum Basidiomycota; class Agaricomycetes; order Agaricales; family Lyophyllaceae; genus Termitomyces; species Termitomyces sp. MG16. Next base: position 2,084 of record QGOA01004951.1, read on the forward strand.
TCCTTGGGTACACCAAGATAAAATTACCCAGCTCATCCACCTTACTCCTCCGAATCAAAAATCCAGTTTCACGATTCACCCTCTTCAGATGCAGGAGTACCTTGATTTCAACAAGAAAGTATGCAAGAAGGGAGGACGCACCAAGGCAGCCATGCCATTTGGGTTGGATCGCTTTGCAGAGATATTCAACTCTGTCCCTGATCACGAGTACAAGTATCGTTTCGCTGCCTATAATGCCCAGTCTGGCCGATGGACCGTTCCCGATCATCGCGTGCGCTCTGCACACATCCGTACTCGTTTTGTGGATAACGAACGGTACCACGACCTGATCACGTTTGGCCTCATCACTAAAAAGGGTTACGTTGACGACGTTATGTTTAAGACTATGTTGGCTGCGATCCACCACCCTCACTTAGCCAACTCATCCAAAACTCATTTCTATCAGCAGCGCCGTGACGAACGTAAGGAGCGCGCTAAAGTTGACAGCGACGACTCCGATTCGGACAGTAGTGACGATGGATACAATTCTGAAGGTTCGACGCGCCGTGATCGATCCCCCTCCACTGTCCGAAACCATAACTCTCGGTCTCTCCCTTCCAGCCAGCCCTCCGTTAAACCCACTCTTCAGCTTGACGCACACTATGGTGATCTCCCCACTCAGGTGGAAAGGAATTCTAGAGGCAGTCCTGTGGTGAGGGCTGCGGACGGCACTATCCTCGAAAATCGCTATGCACCCGATAGCCCCAGAGTTCCTTATGATTCCGCACTGTTAAACCCTGTTGTAGCCGACGACGACGTACTTATGAAGACTGTCGATGCCTCAAAGGCCCCGGAGGAATTATTCGACCTCGACTTCGGTCTCGAGCCCACAGTTTGACGTATACTGAAGGACCATTCGACACCCCCTATAACGTCTGGTTTCTTCGCCTTTCATTTTGCCCTTCCGAGGCATTATCTATACCACACACTCTTTGGTTTCTACGATTCTAGTTTGTCCAACTCCGTGACGTTCCCTGATAAGTTCCAGTTTAATATTCTGATATTCCATCTAATATTGTTACACCATTTTACTGTCTTTCGAATCTTGGAAGCCGAGCCAGGACCACCCGTTCGGCTGGAGGGCGTATGTAGCGGTTCCGTGACTACGTGACACTCTCAGCCATATGTTTTCATTATACTTACATCACTCTCCTTGACGATCGCTTAGTTTTACTTATATACCAGAACACATGTTGTAGTTAGGCAGTTTTTGCAATCGAGGACTTACAACAGTTCACACCGCGAGACTCTACTCAGTGTGCCGTGACCCAATCCTAATCCGGCTGGCTCACGTCACACAAGGCCAGTCAATATTTATTTGTTTACATCAGGTTGATGATGGTCCGGACCGTTGGATCCTCGTCAAAGGAGATAACGTCTCGAAACTGCGCAAAGAACCTTTTGGCCCATATAAACTGCTTCCAGCTGACGCCCACGGGACGCTGAAAATCCTCAAACGGGTGCTGGTGCATCATTCCATACAACATTTTGAGAGAATTAGCTTCGCTAGGAGATTGTCTATGTCCATCTACACAGGCAATCCTAACAATGCTGTAGAGTTCGCTCCCATCTTAACCAGATTGGGTCCTGATGCAAGACAATAGATACAGTCGTCCCGTACGAGGATATTTCCAGAACTAAGTATTGGACTGTCTGTCAGTGCATTCACATATTGATTGGATATTCTATAAATTTATCGAGGAGGCCGACATTGACAGATAGCGCCGCGTAAGTATAAGCTTGCACAATCGCCGCCAAAGCCTGCTGAGCAAGCAATGAGAAAGAGCTTTTTATCGTAAACCTGACTTAATTATCAGCCTCCCTGCACGAAAAATCTTTTATTTTCCCAGAGTTAATCATGAGATCTGGGAGTTGTCTCGAAGTACTATGCATACATATATACTGTCCGTGTGATACAATGCCTTTGCAGAGGCATTTCTTCCACCTCGACATGGCGCTAGTTTCATAATTGCTTCAGAAAATTGAATTCAACAAGACTCACTGAGCAGTTGTCGGAGGCCCAGAAGGGTGTTCAAGAATTTCCTTGAACGGTCAAAGCAGAGTTGTTGGAGAGCCAGGCGAGAAAATACTGGTTTTTATAAGACCGCAGGTTTGTGTGGGCGCCTCATATTTAGAAACAGAGCTATCACATGGAACCTTGACGAGATACAGAAGAAGCGAGAACAAATTGTTGTTGTGGTAACGAGTTTTGTTAGTACGGTCAGCAGGAAACCCTTCTCGATGAGTCCATTAAATATATGCTCTCACCTAGCATGCTAGTATGTAGCATGAAAAGGTCTGGATGGATCAAAAGGTATCCAAATTATCAGCTAGGAGGCTTAACTTAACGTGTCCAATTGGGCCATGGGCTACCTGCGAATTTACTTATGCACAATGTACAGGGAAATTCCTATAAGTCCCATTTTCGACGTCAACCACGTGCACTGCTGTATGTCTAGCAGTGCCGCGGAGTCCGATTTCAAGCACCGAAACCTTATTTGTATGAGCTATACAGTTTTAGGCTTCCGGTGCATTTTCCATTTGTATCATCGACAGTATCCAACCACCTCAAGACACGAAATGGGAAAAGGTAAGGCTCACTTGTGTATCGGCATGGAAGTAATCTAATGTTCTCGGCTAGTTCACGGATCTCTCGCCCGTGCTGGTAAAGTCAAGTCACAGACCCCCAAGGTCGAGAAGCAGGAGAAAAAGAAAACTCCCAAGGGTCGTGCTAAGAAGAGGATTTTGTACAACCGCCGGTATGTTTAATTTTTTTTCCCTAAGACGACCTGGTATTGATATCCTATCTAGCTTCGTTAACGTTACCACTCTCCCTGGCGGCAAGCGTAGAATGTGAGTTTTTTTTCGTTTTAACTCAAATCCTTTGCGTCCGTGGTGTAATTATCGCCTTTCACGCATCGTGATGATACCCAACAAACATAGCATAGTTCACACTGAATTTTAAAGTGTTGATAACCATTCATCTGTCTTTCGCTCCTATCTGATCCATCGATTTCACTCTCGCATTCTCTGTTTAACGTTGAAACTGACTCCTCATTTCAGGAACGCTAACCCTGAAAAATAAAAGGTTCACGTCGACAGCCATTCATACAATAGACCCGATGAGATGGGCCTTGCCGGAGAAGGGACAGCAGTAGGATATGGTTCCAGGTTTTCTTTCGGTTTGATGACCTCTTTATCTATACCATGCTACTGCTCCATGTGCAATCAACAAATGTTCCAGGTATTCTCGTCCTTGCACAAGTTGTGTACGACCTTCGTTGTCGGTACACAACTCCCTTCTGAGTCTCTGGCTCGTTGGGCTGCGTTCTGAGTAGCCTCAACATTATGTTGAGATTTCCCTGTGTACGGTGCTGTTGAAGCACAGGGTGCAACGTACATAGGGCATGACTGGTTCCTGTCTAGTCATCTTGTTGCTACCATGTTCAGTCCTCCATTCGTCTGAAGGAGGTATGGACGGAGTTCAGCCTTATTCGTGGCAATATCATCGAGTGCAGTTGAGACAGACCATTGTCGTATGTGAGGCCTTGAGGTCGCATTAGTAATTATTCCATTCATTGGAGGGGTGGTGTTTCATGATCATCGCGGCTACGGGTGATGCATTTCTTTGCGCTTCTGGATCTGTGCTTTCCACCTTTGCTTCATAAAGGCTCATCGTATTCATGTTCCCTGATGATGGCACGTTCTTCCAGGACTTTGCTTTGCTCTGCTCACTTGGGCGAGACCAATTTGACAAGAATCGGATGGTTGTGATTTGATTCCGCTATCCTTCTGAGTCTTGTACGAAATCATGAACACATGAACAATAAATTCTTTCCAGATTGAGCAAGGGTTTGCTCGGAGTTGATTCGGGCCAAAGATTCGATTGCCGTTTAAATTTGTTTTGTCTCTTAACGTTAGTATCACTTTCTTATATATATACTCCATTGTCTTTATCCACTCATATACCTGCGAGCAAACACTGCGCTCGCGGGTCAGCTTCAACTTACTTAATTGCTATCGTCTCACTGCGCTCGCAGCGCGCTTTCGCATTAGATCCACGATTTACGCTGCGTCACGCGTATTCTTGACACCTATTCACTTCATTTCATTCTACATTGACATATTACATACTCATTTTACCTGCTCAGTTCGTCGTAGTTAACTTGAGTTTTACGTCTCTCCCTCGGAGGTGAAATTCGGCGCTCGAGAACTCATCAGGACTCAAAGAAATCAAATGGCTTTTCCGCAAACACCACGAATGAACTTTCAACTCAAATAACCTTTTCCCGCTCGTTCACCACTCACGCGCCAATTAACGGCCCTGTCAGCCCGAAGCCGCTACTTACATAAGCGAATGTTCGTTTTGGGAGTCCTTTTCCGCACTTTCTTTTCAGGAATCGAGGCTTTGTTGTTTGAAGGTTCAAGGCGAGTCATTCGCCATAACAACTGTTCGTAGTAACATGATGAATATGAAATAGACAATATGTCGCAGGCCAGTGACTCTGAGTTGTATGAACGCAATTCACAGTCACAATTTGTTTCACAAGAGGGAGATGAAGATATCCTTTGGGAGGTCATCGAGATCACTGCAGAGAAGAGCAAATACTACAAAGTACGCTGGGTTGGCTTTAATCCCGAGACGAACAAGCCGTGGTCACAGAGTTGGGTACCTAAATCCGACTGTACCGACGATCTTGTTCAAGAATGGAAACGTCGTAAAGTCATGAAGAGAAAGAAGGGTATGTCAATTAATATCAATGTTTACTGGTCCTGAAACACCTTCGCAGGCTCGAGAGGATCGCGTCTCTCTCGCGCATCGCGTTTGTCAGACATTTCACACGTTTCCATGAACTCGCTATCCACAGTTACAAAGCACAGCGCCCAAAAGCAAAATCTCATCACGTCAATTAATCACGCAAGGAATAACGGAAAGCGCGCCAGGAGCGCTGCTTTGTCCGACGAAGAGTATCATGAGAACGAGCTAAACCCAGATTTACCTCATATAAAGAAGAGACGGAAGGTCATAGCGGACGATTCGAAGGTAGCCGAACCTCATTCAAATACAAGGAGGAAGAAAGGACAGATGCTGGAATCCACCAGTGAGTCTGGAAACGAGAATGAAGTCTTGACCAACCCGCAAAGGGATAGGGCGAAGCGAAATACAAGGAGGAAGAAAGAACCGATTCTGGAATCCTTCAGTGAGTCTGGAAACGAGAACGAAGTCTTGACAAACCCGCAAAGGGATAGGGCGAAGAGCAAGGTTCTTCCTGTGAAGTTAGAAGAAGAGGAAAACACCAGTGACGAGGAGGCGACAGCGCCAATACAGCCGGCATCTTCGCCTTCTTGCAGCCCAACTACGGATATAAGGAATGTGAAACCACGCCCCTCCTCCAATACACGTCCTTCTACAGTGACGTCGGATTCTGATACAGCCTATGTCAAGTTGAAGTCTGGCAAGCTCTCGACTCGTAAGAAAAGACGGCAGCGCTTGGAGAAATCTGCTTTAATCTCGTCAGACGAGGCCGATCTCTTAATCTCGTCAGACAAGGTCGAGGAGGTGGCTCAAGTTCAAAAATCACCGTCACCCCTTCCCACGAAACACAACAATAGCTTGCCGACGTTATCTTCGACGACTCTTCGACAGCTACAAGCATGTCATAGCCCTTCTCTGTCGGATCCTCACGCTGATGAAGACCACATGGTGCAAGAAATGTATGACGAGTATGTCGACTTTGACGCAGCACATCAACAACCAAGTAATAGTGTCTGTGTGTCTAAAGCCGACAACGGTGCTAAAGACGAATCTTATCGTCAGGGCGAAGTTCCTGAAACTGAAACGGAATCGTCCCGTGATATACAGTCGCAATCTCAATCCCAGTCTGTGGTACCTCTGCCCAAACAACAACAGCCAAATGATCATCAGTCCCAGCCGGCCTCAAGCCCCGAAAATGACCATCCCAAATCTCTAAAAGCGGTCAAAGAGCGGGAAGCCTTGAGGCCTTCGCGAGCTCCAACCTTAATTCTTCCGCCACACACTCCATCGCGGTCGTCCATTATCTCTAGAATGCGCCCCCGGACGCCCGGATCGAGCCTCTCATTCGACAACCGTCTTGCATTCCACCAACCTGAGCTGGAGATGCACGTGGAAGTGGAGAAGGAAAAAAGTGAGGCAGAGACAACACCAGAACACCAGAAGCCGGCGTCAACAACGAGTAGAACATCAAAAGCTGAGTCTGGACCACTTCGTCCAATACCAAGACTCTCTCCGTCCGTTTTTAAGCCTCATCTTCCGAGTGAGTCGTCTGCTTCAATTCATCATAGTGGTACAGATATTGCACCGGCGGAAGAATCAGATGAGGCAGAGGTGGCAGAGCTTGTGAGTTCAATCGAACAATTTACCTCACCAGAGAAGAGCGAGCGGAAGCGGAAGGTCATACAAGACAAAGCCGATCGGAAGGGGAAAGGCAAACAGCCTGCGCATCGCCATGCCGACGCAGAGGGTTCTGTGATGGATGATGATGATAGTGCTGAGGAAGAGTTGGAAAATGTGGTGCGGCTGAGGGGAGAACAACTTGCAGCACGTGCGCAGGCAAAGCGGCAGAGCGAGTTGGCTTGGGCAGCTGTGAATAGAAGGAGGAAGGTGTTGTATAAGGCGCTAGAGAGGAAGAAGAAACAGGGAGTGAAGGAGCATGATGGGGAGTATGATGAGCATAATGGGGAGTATGAAGGAAGGAAAAGGAGGCATGAGCCTGAACAGCGGCTGGAGAGGAAGAAGTCGCGGTCCTCGGGGACTTCATCACAGGACGCGGAACATGAGAGTGTAAAGGAGGACAACGATATTTTGCGTTTCCGTCAGGAGGAAGAAGAGTCGACACAGGATTTGATTATGAATATATTGGATGTGCCTATGGAGGATGTGGAGCAGAGCCAGGGTTGGGATGTCGAAACTTCAAGGCAGGTTACCAAAGAGGTCAGTGGCACATATAATATTATCCCCTTGAGGCTCACCGATGGTTCGGTTCGTTAGATTGAGCCACCTGAACCTCCACCGAAGGATGATACTCGTGCGAGTTCGAAATCCAAGTCGAGTTTGCATAGCGTTCGCCCCGGGCATCGCAATCCTTCTCAAGATGAACTCGTTCTACCTCCTACTGCATCGGTCCCGACTTCAACGCCCATCGAGGTAAATCTTCCTCGTTCTATCAAAAGTCACGAGTATCATGTCGATCACCAGTCTCAGGAGCAAGATACCAGACCAGATTTGGTTGCTACACTGGCCCTGCTCAATGAGAAATCTCAGGAAAATGCACAGCTTATGAAGGAGATCGACGCTCTTCGTGCAGCCGCCAGTGTGCCACGGCCTCGTGAATTGGAACTCGAACAGGAGCTAGAAGTAGTACGAGCGAGTCTCGAGGCTATCCAGGTGTCGCTTGCAGCGAGCGAGAAGCGGGCTGCGGACCTTGCGCGGGGAAAGGAGAGTGCAGAGAAGGATCGGGAATTTTTCCGCGAGTATTATGCCAAGGCATCCGGGTTCGTGACCTCCGTCCAGGACGAAAACGCCGAGCTGCTGAAGGAGGCGCAGATCGCTAAGGAACAGGCATCAACCGGGGTTGAGGTAGTGAAAGCTACGTATATGGCCCGCGTTCATGCGCTGGAAGATGATGCTAGGACGTATAAGCGCTTGGCGATGTTCATCGTGGAGAAGGATACACGGACTAATGATGACATTAGAAGAAGAGCGGCTGAAGAACCTGAATTGAGAGCACGTTGTGACGAGCTGGGCAAGGAGCTTCGAGAAGTAAGGAATGAGATGATGGATTTACAGGAGGAGGTGGATGATAAAGAGATGAAGATAGAGGAATTGGAGCAGCAGCTGGACAGTTGGAAAAGGCAGACAACGGTGTTGAATGCCGATTTGAGCCAGGTAAAAAGTCTGCAGGAAGGAGTGGATAAGGTGTATCAGTGTGGGTGGAGGATTGACGATGATGTCAATGTACCTTGTGATCAA